>LPNX010572883.1:200041-241370 GCA_001517045.1 Pseudotsuga menziesii
GCAGGTGATGTTCAGCTACGAGCCTTTGCCTCTTTCGTGAACAATCATGTTCAGTGGGAAAGGTCTTTCCAGACCTTTTCCCACAATGAAGCCCATACTAATTTATGGATTCGAAGTGAGCCCCAGAATCCTGGCATTCTTGTGGCTCGATACAAGGGTCTTCTTTCCAGCCCTTCCCAGGCACAACATATCATGAACTTGCAGGAAGAGGTAATCTCCACTTGTACAAAATCCATTTCTAGACAGTAGCAGATTGCATTAGATGGGAGCAAGCACAGATGGCAGGATGCCTCCTCTGCACTTAGAAATTGGGATCCTTACTGCTTTAAGAATTTCAAGCATGCACTCTCTAGAGTCAAGGGGTATGTAGGAAGTATGAAGGAATGTGGAGTCAACTGGCTGGGCTTGAAGTTTAAATTTCCTCTTATCTGGTGGCTAGCAAAACCATATAACATGGATTTTTCCTTGACTAGGGCAGAGGAGCAGAAATGTTGGCAGTACTGGATTATGCACAGGGGCTTTCTGAGGACAGATGAGGAACCTGAGTTCCCCTACAATTTTTCCTCCCTCCATGAACATAGCTCAATGCAGGATTCAGATTCCGAGTGATGCAGGTTGTTGCATGAGGACATGCAACAAGGTAGTTGGGGGGAGATGTTGAGTCCAAAATTGGTCCCTTTTTAACCACCTTTAATCACCTTTCTTCCCTTGTTTTACACTGCTTAGCATGCCAATCAGACTGACTTTCCTCACTTTATTCCTAAATTGTCAAGGTAAGACTGATTATTGTTTTACCTTATTAATGCTTATTCTTGTGACAATTAAGGCTATTTATCTCTCGAAATCGTGCTAATATGTGTGATCTATGAAGATAGTGTGAGAAGAGCAGAATGCAGGGGGATGGAGCTGAACAAGTCTAGGGACAAGGGATGGTAGTGACTCAAAAGGGATCCTCAATCTATCCATCATCTATTGGGGCACGTGACATTCCAGACAAGAGCCGATCATAGTAGCCGTAACAGAATGTGCTATGATCGAGGGATCTTCAGTGTAGCTACTCGAATATTATGGCGATCTGAGAAGATCGCCACTTTTGGGCAAGTCAACAGTCTTCTTGCATTTTCTATAATTGTATCATGCCACGTCTTGTAACAACCGGTGTTATTTAGGGCGCCTGAAGATCAGAGATCTTTATGGCTGCCCTTTGTAATAGGATTGGATGTGATTGTTTGGATGTATAAATGCAGAAAACTGTCTCGACCCAGGGGGTTGGAAGATAGTTAATTTCAATTTGTGTATTGACAGCAGGAGCAATCTGTAATAATTCTTCCTTTTTAATACAAAGAGTTACTGTTGGTTTAAGGGAGCTGTACATTGTTTATCCAGCGTCTCTGTGTGAAGGCTGGGCCTGCCTTCCGCAGAGATTGCTGAGTTCAGGTAGGATCTTTTAATTTATGGTTGTGTGATGTTTTGTTAATTATTTTCTCTGTGTGCGCAGCAGTAGTATGTGTGATTTACGGTATTGCATTTTCCTAAGATCGATAACTGTAACAGCATAACAGTCGACTGAGTAGATAGTTTTTATGCAATTTATTCAATAACTGCACACAGATCTGTTCATCTCACGGTTTCAGGTTGACATCCCACGAACCCCTTGCAGTTCTTTGATTGTTATAATTGTTGATCTTTGTTTCTGCAATTCAATTCTTAGAATAGCCGAGCTTGATCTGTTGTAATTGAATTTCTAGATTACAATTATTTTATGATTACGGATTCCATGTGTGATTAGATCAAATAGGAAATTCATTTATCTTGGGTTATGAATAGGATTTCCCTTCTGTCAGTAATTGTGGTCGAATATGATTTCATTTCTTGTTGATGCATAGAAGGAAAAGGTTGAATTTGTAGAGTTAGAAGATTGGTGGGATCACACAAGGTTTGAGGGACGAACATAGTTGTTTAAGAGCAGTATTAACTACAATGATTTGGTGTTTAAGCATATATTGTGCAGTTACCCTTTGAAACAAAAGACTTCCTCGGGTTGACAATGAATTTCGTAAGCTCTGTGTGTTGATAAAAACTTATCTGCATTTAGGGTGCTCGACAGTGGCCACATCTCTTCTCAGAGATAGCTACCACCATTCTAGCAATTGTATTACAGTCTGTTCTATTTTCGCCATTTAATAGAATATGTGTTTACTGTATCTCTGTTATCTTTGCAAAATGTCTCTGATTATTATGATGTGTATGTTCTTTCATTTCGTTCACGCATAAATCTGGATCAGTGGTATCAGAGCAATCTGCTCTTTGATTATTTCTCAGCGCATGTCCCCGACGAGGTCCAAGTACAGAGAGTTTGGTCTTGAACTATTTTCACTTGATCATTCTCGCTGTCCCAAACGACCTCCCATGGCGGAAGAAAAGAGAGACGACGGAGTAGGAGATCCTATCAAGTCGCTGCTTGAGGAAGCCCTCGACTGACAGAGGAACGAGATGATGGATAGTTTCGCCCAAATCCTTTAGCGAATGCTGGCCGCGGCAAGTGCATCTTCAACAAGCAGTCGGTTCGGGGATGCAACTCCCTTTAAGGTACATGTTAACTTTTATATCCCTTTATTTGAAGGCAATATTGATGCAGATGCCCTGGATAATTGGTTGAATGTTCTAGAAGGGTATTTCTCTATCCACAATTTTTTTGACAGAGAAAAGATCACCTTTGCACTCCTTAAGGCAGTCCCCCATGTCCAAAATTGGTGGGGTACTTATTGTGAGCAAAACTCATCAGACGATTCTGGAATGTTTGAAACAAATCCCGCTTGGGCCTCTTTCATAGATGCCATCAGGGAACAGTATTACCCTGTGGGAAACTATGATGACCAGTACACAAAATGGGCCATTCTTCGTCAAGAAAGGGACCAGACAGTGTCGGAGTACACCAACAAATTTCATACCTTGCGTACAAAGCTGAGTATCAAGGACTCCGAGCGACACCTGATTCTGAAATATCGCAGTGGTCTACATTGGTACATCCGAACCGAGATGGACTTCCTTGACTTCTCTTCACTTGGATCCACCTATCGGTATGCTGTCAAAATCGAGGAGAAATTTCGATAAAAGAACAAGCGAGACTTTGGACCTGCGAATCCACCGCAGAAGCAAGGAAAGGGAAACCCTGGCCCGCAAAACACAGCAAAAGAAAACGACAACCAGTCCCCGCCACAAGCAAATAAGGGAGATCGAAAGACAAAGAAGGACATTGGTAAGTGGTGCGAATTTCATAAAATCCCTTGGCACAACACTGATGAATGTCGCTCAAAGCAGTCATTAGTGGTCGAGATCAAATCTTCATAATCAGATCCTGATTCTGATTCTGAACCCAATGCCACAGCCACCGACAATGGGAGGCAGATCATTGATGCAAACCCCACTGCCACTGTTGCTACCGCACAGATTCAACTAGAGGATCCTGAAGAGTCAGAGGCAGAGGATCACCTATTCCACTCACAGATGTGGGTGAAGGGAATGCCTCTACATTTTGTTGTTGACAACGGTAGCCAAAAGAACCTGATCTCAACAGAAGTCGTCAAGAGATTGGGGCTTCCGACAACACCACACCTGCAACCTTACAAAATCGGTTGGCTAAGCCAAGGACGCGGTATCCACATTACTTAGCAATGCCTCCTACCATATGGAATCAATCCTTTCAAAGATGAGGTATTGTGTGATGTGGCCCCACTTGAAGTCTGTGATGTTCTTTTAGGACAACCATATATGTGGAAGCGTCATGTTGTATATGAGTCACGGCCTCGCAGTGTCATTGTCACTTTGGGAGGACAACTCTACCGGATCCTAGAGACAGTTGCACTTGCTAGAGTCTCGCAGGGTAGGAAGATAAGCTCCCACACCAGAAAATTATTCCTCTTCACAATTGTGTCTGAAGGAGAACATAAGATCACAGAGACCTCCACACCCTTTGCATAGGGTGTCTCTGCTCATCAGACACAAGAAGAAGACAGAGCCATTGTTTTTTCATCTATCCAAGTACCTCTACGATGCAAGGCCACGCATTCAAGGTTCTCATCCGAAAACAAATCATCCAGACAACAATTACAGCCCTCTCAGGATGCCAAAGAAAAGCAACATCTTCACTTCAACAAATGTTGCACCAGGAGATCAACTCAACACACAGTTCGAGATATGATACGAGATTCGACGCAATGGAGACCATTGCTTCCTAAGGAGGGAGGTTTGATCCAGATGGAGATCGGTGACCACCCACCTATTCCACTGGCTCAAAACAATTGTCCATTGTGGCAGTTTTCTAGTTATTTTTCGGTAGTTTTTCGAGTCCTAAACTTTCGGGGGCGTTTTGAGGCATTAAACGACATTTTTTGGATATTCGGGGCCAAATGGTTGCCATTGACATGCATTTGTTTGACCAAAAGTTGTAAATATTAGATAGACCTTTCCAACGAGCTATCGAACGCCCAAATCAGAGATCGTATGCAAACGTTATGACCCCAAGAAGTTGACTGTTCAACTTACCACCTTGGGGCCGCAAACTTTATGACGGTTCATCTTCTAGGGTTATGTTTTGGGACTTTTGGGGTTCTAATATCATTATTATTATAAATAGGCCCCTTTGGCCTCATTTTGTATTAAGCTTAGCACGAATGAGCGTAGCGGCCACATCTCTTCTCAGAGATAGCTACCACCATTCTAGCAATTGTATTACAGTCTGTTCTATTTCTGCCATTTAATAGAATATGTGTTTACTGTATCTCTGTTATAATTGCAAAATGTATCTGATTATTATGATGTGTATGTTCTTTCATTTCGTTCATGCATAAATTCGGATCACCTTCACTTTATGTTATCCTAGTCCAAGACAACAATGGGGGAGACCTGGATCTGCTCCCGACAGGAGAGATCAGACCTAGACACTAGAACAAATCAAATGGGGCTTTAAGGTATGTAAGATGCAAGGTAAATGGAAACCCTAGATCTAGGGTTTAGGTACTAGCAACTGATGGAGATGACCACTGTCTTGGGAAACGTAACTATAATAGGGTAAGCAAGGACAGAGTTGGGACCTTCTAGTACCAAGGAGACAGACTCAGTGAAATATAGGTAACTTGAGTTGTAAATGAATATTGGCAAAGGGAATGGGAGTGAGGTCAAGTTAGGGCTAGCACTAGCTAGGAGATCAGTGCCTTATGTGCATTGGGAAATGGAGTCAAAATCAACCCAACGTTCCAGTGAACCCACCTGGGATATACCCTGATCTATGGACCCAGACAAGGATTTGGCCCAGAAGATTCAGGTTACAGGAAAACCAACAAAAGGAGGGATAGCGCTAGGGATTGGAGAGGAATATTTGCAGCTCTAGAGCCACCAGGAGGCTATCAACTCAGCGTTGAAGGAGAAATGAGATCAGGGTATCTTGATCTACAAACCCAAGTCAGCAAATTTCAGTAAAGATCAGATGTGGAAAAAGTAAAAAACTGATGAGGGGGGCTAGGGGGTGAAAACCAGTTTTTCAAATCTAGGGAAACTTGGAAAGAACTAGCTTAGTTTTGGGGGGATTCTAGAATGCTCAAGCCCTGATCTATCAGCCTATCCTGTCATATTTCAGAAAAAATCAATTCTAGAAAAGTCCAGTTTGTAGTGAGGGTGCTAGGGTTGTTTCAGTAAAAAACTCAGATCTAGGTCAAACTGCAAAGAATCTGGATAGAATCAAGAGTGATTTGGAATGTGTGGGACCTGATATATCCATCTATGAAGTCAGAAATCAGAAAAATCCAAAACCCTAACAGGTCAAATTTTCAGTGAGAGGTTTTATGTAGTTTTCTGGCTAAAACTCAGATCTAGGTCAAACCAGCAGCAATTTGACCAGCGTTGCAGTAGATTTAGTGAAGGGGAGGCCCGATCTATCATTAGAGGAAATTTGAGGTCTAAAATAGGCCTTCTAAGAAAAATGATAAAATAATAGTTAAAATAATAAAATAATAGTTAAAATAATAAAATAATTGTTATTAATTTTGGAGGAAGAATGAAAAAAACTACTTTTTTGTTGTATTTTCGACATATCTCCTTGTGTTTTTACTCAAATTCCAAGCGAGAGAGCTCATTGGATGTGGAATTTAATTTTTCATCCAACGCATACCCACACTGCATACTTTTGATAAACCCCGCCACCCCAAAAACAAGAAATTCCTGGAAAAACGTAATGATGACATCATCATCACGTTTTTTCAAGTATTTGTTATTTTTTGGGTAGCGGGGTCCATCAAAAGTATGTAGTGTAGGTACTCATTGGATGCATAATTAAATTCCACTTCCAGCGAGCTCTCCCGCTTGAAATTTGAGTAAAAACACAAGGAGATATGTCGAAAATACGAACAAAAAAAGTAGTTTTCTTTTATGACAAAGATGTCAATTCAACCATTATGGTTGACTGATTTTATTAAAATTCTATAGGTTCTTGAATTCCAACTCACAAAATTTATTGTTGGCGCATTTTCTTATAAGGC
Organism: Pseudotsuga menziesii; assembly: GCA_001517045.1. NCBI lineage: Eukaryota > Viridiplantae > Streptophyta > Pinopsida > Pinales > Pinaceae > Pseudotsuga > Pseudotsuga menziesii. The sequence continues at coordinate 206,575 of LPNX010572883.1, forward strand.
CCATTTTAGACCTCAAATTTCCTCTAATGGAAACCCAGAAGTGGTTAGGCCAAATATCGGATGATTCCCCGATTTATTGCTTTTTAGGGTTTTTAGTATTTTAGGAGTTTTCAGAAAATTTGAAGTAAATCAAGGTATAATGGATTAAGATCTGAAGAGAAGAGACTTACCTATTATATCTTACCTGGAAATGCTTGTATAAGTCTTTAACAGTGATTATCCTTGCTATCCCGATCAATTTTGGAAGATCCAAGTGATTTCTATGAAGGATGTAAACCACAAGCCACCAATGCGCCCCCTACCTTGCATGAGCAAACGCCAACAATATCAAATTTGCTAATACAAGATAAAGAAACCAAATGCTACAAGAAATTAAAACGAAGTAATCATAGATCACAATGAAACTAATGAAAACCCCCTGATCCAAGATGAAGAAAACCAAGCGAGTTGAGGTCCCCCTGAAAAAATGCTCCAGCCAAAACGCCCTCTTGTAGGCAAGATAATGACAGTAGAAAAATATAGATCTCACAATAATTTCCACAATGCTAGGAAGCAGAAGACTATCCAATCACCATTTCAGAACACCAGATGCGAAGCAGATCCAGAAAATATCCACAAAAAAATTCTTTCTATTATTCAGATCCAATAGCCAAAGACCCCTTACAAATGAGAAGCTCTCTCCTTTAAATAGAAATGAGAGAACCAAAATCATAAATGAATCCTAAACACTTTAAAAAAGAGTGGCTAAAATTAAAAGATGAAATGTTCTAATCAATGGTTGAGATGAGCTCAACATACAATACATAGATCAATGTAACCATAAAGTACCAAAGTGGATTGAAACACCCATAAAGAGGGTAACCCACTCAACAAGAAATAAATGAAGCACATGGTGGGTCCAAGGAGTGTTTGACTAACTCCCTCTGGGTGTCCCCATGGCACAATAAAATAATAAAATAATTAAATTCTTTGACTTTGTGCCTCCTTGAGGAAATCATGAGCCTCCCAAAAGCTCTAGAAAATAATATAAAAATGCCCAAAAATAGGTGTGGGCCCAATCAGGTGCTGCAACTGCTGGAGAAGGTGTGGAAGACATCACTCTCATCATTGTGACTCATCCCATTTCATTTCCTTGCCTTATTAGCCCAAATCTATTTCTTCAATAGCCATTTAATAATTTTTTATTCTGCTTCAAGAAACGTGAACCTGCTAAAACAACCTCCTAGGGTGTCTGCATTATCAAACTGAGCCCACTAGGCTCTCTGGGATGGGGGTAGTATGGTACAAACAAATGGTTGTACCCCCTATGCCCATAAAACTCTCTAGGATGTCCAACTAAAACATCTCCCTGCTCAAACATATCAACCTGTGAAGAAAAACTGCATTAGAAAGGAAGAATGAGCCTGATCATATCTGCAAGTGCCTAGAACTAGAAATAAACTATCTCATTGGACTCAGAGAGTCCAAATCCATCTAAGGTGTATACTCATACCCCTCACAGGTTTCTATCTGATCATCAATCGTATCCAATAAAAAACCATCTGTAACTGATCAGACACCAATAATAACTCAGACTGTCATCCATCTACTGCAAGTGTAAAAGGCTAAGACATGCTCTACAACTCATTCAGGTAACAATCACAACAAGTAGCATTCATTTCACTAGTGGTACATCAACCAATACATATATAAGGATTTATTTATTATTACTTAGACTTAGACTTTCGAGACTATACTCACTTCATAGTTGTAGATAATTTGCTAGTGAAGGGTGAAGGGAGAAAATGACAAGGCTAAGGCAAAGGATGAATTCCTACTCAACATTATGACACTTTGGATAATGAAAAGGGAATACTCACTATAATCAATGTCGGACAAACAACAACACAAGGAATGGCAGTGCCTCACAAATGGATGAGTTGTTTAGAGAGTGCTTATTCAACTTAGGCATCATGACTACATCAAGACTGATCCAAGTTCATTAGGAACATCATTTTATTCCATGGCCTTTTTTGCCTATATGATCATTTGGGACTTCACCAGTGCTTAAAAGCACAGCTAATTGTAGCTTTCATCCGGGACATATTTATTTTATAAGGTCAACAATATTTGGATATAGCATATTTTTAACCATTGCTTTTTTGGACCTTTTCTTATACTCTTCAAGGAGTATTTTAGCATTTCATTGCTCTTGCCCTCTTTACATGTGTTAAGAAACACAGTTTTATAATTTTCATTTTCCATGGGCACATATTCAATATTTTCAATACAGGTAGTACATGAACTTTCAGTTTTAGCCAACAACATCTCAAGTGACTAGGGGGAGTTCTGCACAGTGCCAAACATCGGGACAACCAACCAGATTGATTTAGGAATACAATCCAACTCACCAAAGGCAAGTTTTGTCACCAACTCAGAGCCAAGACACAATATAAATAGGGAGGTTTGTTCAATAAAAGTTCTAGCGGGGAAAAAGGTCCTCCATGCCATAAGTTAGGAAGTCAGTTGGGTTGAAAATAAATTGGAAGGTAATGGATGGGTGGAGACAATGAATGATGGAGCCAACACTAACAAGCCAAAACAATGGTGTGAATGACTAACTCTATTCTCCCTAAGGAGGGTTAAAACCAATGAGTATAGATCAAGAACTTCCAAGTATAAGTAGGGACATCAATACATAGTACAAAATACATTCAAGTATATATAATTATGACCGCCAGATCACGATACCACGAGTTACTACATGTCACAAAAATCATTATAAGAGCAATAATAACCATAACACAATATAAAAAGCTGAGTCATAATCATGCAATATAATCCATCTGAAACATCATCTGTCCAATGAGAAAGCACTAATATAAAACTGGGCATCAATAACTGCTCTGTAATGACTAAATGGCTACATTGGTCCTCAAATATGAGTGTCCTGAGACTCAGTCCTGACATGGGAGAGTACAATAGTCCATAAATAAAATAATGATGTCAAAACTGCTCATCTCAGCATCTCATATGTAAGAGATCTAGCTGAAAAATGTACCGTTCCTGAAAAATAGAATATGGTAGCCTGGATACTATATATGTGATAACAACTCCCCAAATTGAAGTATTCACCTTGAGTATAAAGTCCTTTCAAGGTATCATTGGAATTAAGTATCTTCTCTCCCTTTCTAGACATTACTATAATGAAGTATTCTCTACGAAATGCAAGCTGGGCACTAGTGTATGCATGAGGATATATGAACAATTTTATTTTGGTCCTTCATGATCTTGATGGTTAAAGCTCTAGTTGGCCCAAGTTCCTTTATCAGTTTGAGTTCTTTCTAGGCATAGTTCTTGTTACTCAAAGTTCCTAGCAATCATATTTGTCATATTTTTCATCAATTATAGTTCCTCATTCAAATTTCTTGACGTCATAGCTCCTTCAGTCAAATTTATTATTGATTAGAGTTCATGGTAAGGAACATTGTTTTGAATTATGATCGATATGAATTCCAACCAATGTCCCTATTGCTAATAATTATTTTTGGTCAAAGTTCCTGGTAGTTAGATCTCCTGTGTCAACTAGATTCAATGTTGATCATATAATTCATAGTTCCCTATAACTCAATATTTTGTTGCATCAAAGTTCCTAATGGTTATAGTTCCCTATGTCAAATTATTTCTTAGTTACAGTTCCACCTGTGACCCTCCACTTGTGACTATCTCTCAATGTACCCTGAAATGAATGAATATTTACTCATAGAGTAAATATAATACTACATGTTATGTCTCCTTAGTGAGTTCCCTATGTCAAATTATTTCTTAGTTACAGTTACACCTGTGACCCTCCACTTGTGACTATCTCTCAAGGTACCCTAAAATGAATGAATATTTACTCATAGAGGAAATATAATACTACATGTTATGTCTCCTTAGTGAGTTCCTTTTCTTCCACCCACTTTGTGATGTAGTTTATGCATACTAGGATATTGACCTTCTAGCAAGATGGGGGGTTAATCAGATCCATGAATTCCAAGGCCCATCTCTCAATAGGCTTGATCATAAGATGAGTTTGAAGTGGAATCTCATCAATCTTTCTTGGTTTCCCCATCCTTTAACAATTGTCACATCCTTTCACAAACCTCTTGGAATCCTGAAATATATTAGGCCAAAATGAGCCCAATTGCAACATCTTATGGATTTTTATTTTGTTGGAAAATTTCCCTACACAAGGCTCACCATGAGTGTGATAAATTGCTTCTCAAGTTAGATCTAGGAGATAGAACAATTTCACCATCAAAGTGTTTGACAAAACATGCAAGAGAAAACAAAGAGATAGAAACTAGCCGTAACAACACATGTGAAAGGTGCCGATTACATCTCATATTATTATCATACATCATTTATAATACAATGGACAAATTTGAGTGGCTCTGGAATCCAATAGGAGTTGTACATGTGTCAATGTGGAAAATGACCTCAATCCCCCCTAGGTGGACCAATGGAGACCCAACTCAGCCCAAATAGACTCGAGTTGATGTGTGAGTGTTGGTGAGGTGTGCTGGGTCATTAAAGACTCCAAGTCATGTTTGGGTGAGGAAATAGTGGCAAGTGGGGTGCTCTAGGTGGCAATAAATGCTCGTAGGAGAGCTAAAACATGCCAGATTCACCCCAGGCGCACTTAGTCAAACCAGGTCCCCACAAATCAATGATGTAGCGCTCCAATGCATTAATGAGGGAGCACATGGGCTAGGTTGACCAAAACTGATGCTGTTGTAGGTGTGAATAGGCCAAGTTAACTAGATATATTGTTGGTTTAACTCTCCTAAGTCTAAACCAGAGGTCATTAATGAAATTTGTGAAAATGAAGTTAGCCTAAGGTCTAAACTATACACTAAGGATGTATTAATGCTCCAACACCCTCCCTTAATCTATACTTAGTACAATTTAGTGTTTTCAGGCCTTGGCAACTAAGGCATAAGTCACCTTTTTACAAATTTTATTGATCCATGTAACAAAGGTGAGGAAAACCTCATGGAAAAAACCTCCCCTTAAAAATGGATTATGAAACAGAAACAAAATCTGCATATACTTCCAAAATAAAAATGTCTGGAGGAATCTTCTTCTTGGAAAGAAGTGGAATGTGATCAATCAACTCAGGAACAACTGCATGATGAATCCTTAGACCTTATAGAACAACTGAAAGGCACTGATGGGAGAGCAAATAGTACTCTTCAGATTTGAACTTCAAACCACTAGGTGAGTAATTTGAACCAAAACAGATGCCATGTGAGGAATTCAAACCGCATAGGATGCCATGCCTGAAAGAGACTGTAATTGCTTAAGAATAGGTGACCCCAAGCAAGTCATAAGGATGTTGAAGCATCAACTTAGAATGAAGGTTGTAATCAGCTAGAAGAATGTGGAACAAAAGTCCCAAATGTGCCATTGTGATGGCAAAAGATTCTCCATCTTCATATGAATTTGAAGGAACTATACTAGTGATGGTAGAGGAAACATCTCCATTTTTCAAACCAATACTTTCATTTGAAGAAAACCCATCTTCTAGAGAAGGCTCACTATGGACATCAACTAGCAATACATATTTCCCATTCGTAACAGAAGACATAGAGGAGAAGGGTGAAAGTAAATATTCAGTAGTAGTGATGGCAACAACTTGTATGCTCTCTTTATGAAGCATATCTTTTTGACAAGGAGAGGAAGCCACAAAGGAAGAAGCTTGAGCTGGATCATTTGCTGAATCTTTGGCTATTTCTTCTTCTTCATTTTGAACAAGTTCTTGAGAAATGCACGAGACCGAGATCATAGGAAGAACGCATAAGGAGGTGCCCATTTGCTTGCTCTCCATATATCTCACATATTCTTGCTGCATGAAAAGATATTTATCTAGATTTATCCAAAGCTCGAATGGGTAATCAATAGATTCAAGGATGTAGCACATTGTAGGAGGTATAGCTAGATGCATAGTTCCATAGGCTCTATCATTGTCATTAAGCCAAACATCCTTCTCTTGATAGGACTCTGGTTCTCTCACAGCACCAATGGACACATCATAGAGATATTTCCTCTTGAGATATGCACACATATTCGACTTCCATTCATAATAGTTTAATGGCGAAAGGAGAGGAACAACTTTCAAATCCATGAAGTTGTTGTAAAAACATGCAATGAAAAACACTCACATAAACTGGAAATATGCCCTAACCAGCAACTGAACCTCACAGGATTTGTTGCAGCTCCATATAGCTCTAATTACATGTGAGAAATTGCTTCTCAAGTTAGATCTAGGAGCTACAACAATTTCACCATCAAAGTGTTTGACAAAACATGGAAGAGAAAACAAAAAGCTAGAAAATAGATGGAACAACACATGTGAAAGGTACTGATTACATCTCATATTATTATCATACATCATTTATCATACAATTGACAAATTCAAGTGTCTCTGGAAGCCAATAGGAGTTGTACATGTGCCAATGTGGAAAATGACCTCAATCCCCCCTAGGTGTACCAATGGAGACCCAACTCAGCCCAAACAGACTCAAATTGATGTGTGAGTATTGGTGAGGTGTGTTGGGTCATTAAAGACTCCAAGGCATCCGTGGGTGAGGAAATAGAGGCAAGTGGGGTGCTCTAGGTGGCAATAAATGCTCCTAGGAGAGCTAAAACATGCCAGATTCACCCCAGACACACTTAGTGAAACCAGGGCCCCACAAATCAATGAGGTAGCACTCCAATGCATTAATGAGGGAGCACATGGGCTAGGTTGACCAAACTAGGCATTGTTGTAGGCGTGAACAGGCCAAGTTAACCAGATATATTGTTGGTTTAACTCTCCTAAGTCTAAAACATAGGTCATTAATGAAATTTGTGAAAATCAGGTTAGCCTAAGGTCTAAACTATACACTAAGGATGTATTACTACTCCAACAATGAGAAGCACCTATTTCAAGTTAGATGCAAAGTTAAGTGGACATACTTAAAGGAATCCAAAACACTTAAGGAACACCATGTTAAATCATTAAACTATATATAATAGAATAAATGTCAATTGGGTCTAGATGGGGTGATTGACATGAGGAATGCTATTCTCTCCACCTAGGATAAATTTTGGAAAGTAGCATGTTGAGCTCTTGATGAAGTATACATTTCACAAATGCAATAAATAAATAAATTGGAAATTACAAAGGAAACATATGATATGTTGGACATCTCATTCATCATTATAAAAATAATTATGAGCTTTAGATATTGTTGACACAAGTGAATACTTTCATCAACCATGCACTTTTACTTAAGAGAGGGCCCAATTAGACATTTTATCATTGAAAATGAGAAAACCCTATGACTTATAGCATGCCTACCATTACTTATGTTTTATGAAATTAATTTTAAACAAAATACAATAAAAAATATTGAATACAATTCCATGTAAGTAAATATAGATAGAGATAAAATATAGAAACATAAATTAATTCAATAAATAAACAAAATATATAAATTTTCAAATAATTTATAATGTATTAAAGGAAAATTTATAATATTGAAATTTCACATCTAGTTGTTGACGAAAAGAAAATATAAAACAAAAATAAATATCATATACACTACAAAAGTCTACATTCTATATGAATTGCTAGAATTCGATGAACAAAGCTACTAGTCTATGACAGTGATAGAATACCATGAATGAAACTACTAGTCTATGATACATTATGTTAATAGTAAAATCATCAAAATATTGGTAATCAATAACTTATCAATTACCTTTGCAGGTAGCTTACGTGTCAAGGAAAAAATCCTTACTCTTTACATTCATTCTATCTATACATTAAATGAAAGCATGGAGGATGAAAAAATTTAGATCACTTACTCTACATTTATCTTATCCTTTGTATATTCTGTCCATGCACCATACACTTTGTAATTTCATGAAACCATGGAAAAATGTGTTGCTCAACTATTGCATAATGTAGAGTTATGATATGCTTTACTATAAAAATAATAATCCATATATTAGTATAAATGAAATTTTTATATGTTCATATTTCCCAAGATGGAAATGGTTATAAATAATCATATTAGAAATCAAGTGTCTTTTTTCATATTTCAGTAAATATTGAATCTCCCTCTACCACCAGCTCAAATAAGAACCTTGAACCTTGAACAATGTTGGTGGAAGGATGAATATCATAAGCATTATTTATTGACCAAGAACCATTTGGTGAGTAACACAAAGATGGTCATGAGGTGGTGGAGTCCTGAATGAGAAAGTTAATGTTGATGAAACCATGAACATATTTGGTGGCAAAATCTTGCACATTTGGTGGTTGGATCTCCAATAAAGTTAATGGATCCATGAACATTGTTGTTGAAACCATGAACTCTATTTATGGAACCATGAGCATTGTTGGTGGAATCATGAGCTCTAGTTATGGAATCATGAGCATTATTGGTGGAACCATGAACACTATTAGTGGAACCAAGAGATTTTTTTATGGAACCATGATCATTTATGGTGAAACCATGAGCTCTATTTATGGATCCATGAGCATTTTTGGTGGAATCGTCAATGTTGTTGGTGGAACCATGAGCTCTATTTATGGAACCATGAGTAATGGTCATGAGGTGGTGGAACCATGCAAGGAACCTTGAACAAAATTTATGGTAAATGAACATTTTAGGCATGGAACCATGAAGAATGTATATATATGGAACCATGGAAAATTTTGATGGAGTTGTGAACAATGTGGGTGGAACCATGTACAATGCTTACAAAATCATGTGCAACCAAGGAACCTTGATCAACATTGGTAGACGTGTGAATATCATAAGTTATTATTTATGGACCACATACCATTCAGTGAGTAATGCATACATGGTCACAAAGTGGTGGAATCTTAAATAATGCATATGGAACCTTTACCAAAGTTAGTGTTGATGAAACCATGAACATATTTGGTGGCAAAATCTTGTACATTAAGTGGTTGAATCTACAACAAAGTTAATGGATCCAAGAACATTGTTGGTGGAACCATGAGATCTATTTATGTAACCATGAGATCTATTTATGTAACAATGAGCTTTAGTTATGGAACCATGAGCATTGTTGGTGGAACCATGATAATTGTTTATGGAACCATGATAATTGTTGGTGGAACCATGAGATTTATTTATAGAACCGTGAGCATTGTTGGTGAAACCATGCACATCGATGGTAGAACCACGAGCTCTATTCATGGAATAATGAGCATTAGAGGTGGAACCATGGGTAATTATCGTAAGGTGATGGGCAACCATGCAAGGAACTTTGAACAAAATTCAAGGTAAATGAGCATTTTAGGGGTGAAACCATGAAGAATGTAAATGGAACCATCGACAATTTCAATGGAACCCTGAACAATGCGGATGGAACCATGTACAATGCATACAACACCATGTGCAATTAAGGAACCTTAAATAACGTTGGTGGAACCATGAATATCATAAGAATTATTTATGGCCCACAAACCATTTGGTGATTAAGGCATATGTCGTCACAGGTTGGTGGAATCTTGAATAATGCATATGGAACCTTGAACAAAGTTAGTGCTGATGAAACTATAAATATATTTGGTGGTAGGATCTTCCATATTTGTTGGTTAAGTCTCCAACAAAGTCAGTGGATCCATGAACACTGTAGTTGGAACCGTGAGCTCTATTTAAGGAACCATGAGCATTGTTGGTGGAACCATGAGCATTAGAGGTGGAACCATGAGTAATGGTCGCAAGGTGGTGGAACCATGCACATTTATGGAACCATGAGCTTTATTTATTGAACCAAGAGCATTGTTGGTAGAACTCTGAGCTCTATTTATGGAACCATGACAATTTTTGGTGGAACCGTGAGCATTGATGGTAGAACCATGAGCTCTATTAATGGAACCATGAGAATTAGTAGTGGAAACATGAGTAATGGTCACAATGTGGTGCAACCATGCACATTTATGGAACCATAAACATTATTGGTGGAACCATGAGCATTATTGATAGAACCAAAAGTTATGTTTATGGAAGCATGAGATCTATTTATGGTACCATGAGCATTGTTGGTTGAACTATCATCTATATTTATGAACCATGAGCATTGAAAAAGATTTTTTTTTTTAAATTCTATTGTTTAGAATCAATTATTCTTTTGTTTAAACAATCATTGTGAAAGGGTATAGTAGTTTTTTTTTAATGCAGAAAATGAGTTCACCAATATCTAAGACTCTTATCATATTTTTTGAAAATAGTTTTCATTGATGTCAAAGAATCTCAGTAATGACAAAGGAATTACAAAATCAAATAGAAATTCAGTGACAGGGTCAATGACAGGGGAAAGATCCACAAAGAGAACACTCGTAGCTAACAGTCTGAAGCACCAAGAAGATTTGGACGGATCCACAAATCAAGAAGTGGAAGCTTCAAAAAAGTTTTGGACACCCTAGATCATTCGAGAGACAGAGATAAATGGTATATAATAAGATCCACAAAATAGATATTCCTAGAAAATAACATTCCTGAATGCTGGAGTGAAGTGAAAAATTGGATGGTCCAGATCAGTCGTGAAAAATTGCGGAAGCCGATTTTAAGAAGACCGACGATGGTAAATGATTTACACACAAGAAAAATGAAGATTCAAAAATACTTATTTGATTGTAGATCGACAGTTGGGAGTCAAACCACAAGGACATCGATGGTCCAGAAGAAATGCAGAAACAAAGTTGCGGAGGTCCAAAATGGGAAAGTATGGTTCCGCAGTCCTCATCCCGTTATCCACAAGATTGACGGTTGAAAAAGAGTCCGCAAAATATCGATGGTGCAGAATAAAGAGTGTAGAAAGAGAATTGTGGAATTAACGGTTGATACTTTATGAAACCCACAATCTGCAACCTGCAATCCACAAGATTAATGACCAGGAAAGAATCCGCAAGAGATCAATAGTGTAGAAGAAAGATTGCAGAAAGGAAACTGCATAAGTGTTTTCAAGAATTTTGGAAAATCCATAATCCATAATCCGCATATGATCTAAAGATCGTTGATCACGAAAGAGTTCACATGAGATTGACGTCACATAATAAATCTTGCACAAAGAAAATTGTTGAATGGTAAAGTGAATGAACTTGGATTTCATATTTGCATGGATTTACATTTCTGTCAAAATTACATGCATTCACATAACTGTTCATTTTAAAAATAATGGTAGTTATAGGTCTAAAATTGTATAGAAATTTGAGTGATAGGTTAGAGACGTGTTTGGAAATCATAAAACATAGGAGTTGTCGTTACTTTGTTCGCACTACAACCTGGGACTCACGCGGTTCTTCCATGTACCATCAGTATATCGAATGACCTTTCACGTACCCTTGAGGTAGATAGAAAGTTACTTCATGTACTCGATTGTATATCGGAAAGCCCCTTGTGAATAGTTGTGCATTAGAAAACACTACTACTGATTTGAGCTCCCACGTACCTTGAGTATATCGGGAGACCCCACTAGGATACCTTGTCCATTTGAGAAAAACCCTTTAGCCGTCTTGCTTGGAGCAATACACCAAAAACAACATTTGGGGAGATTACTATGCACGTACCCTTGTGGTATATCTCGAGTTGCACCTTCTTGACAATCCTGGTGAGATACCAACTATTTGAGCTCATCCTATCATTTAAGTTTGTTTATTGGCCTGTAGCTTGAGTAGGATAAATTTTTGTGTGTTTTCTTAGTTTTGAGACCCTGGTTAGTTTAGTAACTAATACAATCTGGCTGAATTTTGGTTGAGACGATCCAGAAGGAATCAGGGCTTGCCACCTGATTTTACTTCTGTTATGAGAGAAAGTCCAATGGAAGCCATCGACCAAGGAGCTGCAACTAGTTCCCATAAGGAAAAAAATATAGTTGTAGAAAGTGGAGACCAATTCACTTCTTATATTAATCCCTTGGCTCAATGGCCTCCTATGGCTGATACTTCCTTTCATCTGCATATGGAAGGGCCAGATTCTCCATTTTGGAGAAATTCCATGGGTTAGGCCATTTCCTCATTTGGGGTTAATATAACCTCTCCTAAACAAAATTCTCCAGGTGAAGAAGAATATAGACAAATCCAAGCATATATTCATAGTGCACAATATTTTCAAGAGAGAATTCATAGGCTAGATAGAGTTTTGGCCGCACCCGCACCTCATACTAAATCTATATCAGCTAGATTACCCTGTAATACAGATCCTTGGCATGTGGATGAAATTAGAGCTTCCACTGATGGTCATCCAGCATATGGTGAGACTTCTCTCAATCCAGGTCAAACCTCCAATTCTGCTCCTGTAGTTTTGAATTCTAGGTCTATCTCTAGTCATCCCATACTTTCTATGGATGGGGGGCAACCTTCAGTTCCAGTAGTGTCTATATCTTCTAACACCAGGGGCAACCACCGGTGTGACCTATGTTACCCACTAGTGGAATTGTTACTAATAATAGGAAAACCTCTACTGTAGGACAATCCACAGTATAAGTTCTTCCCACCAACACAAATATGGTAAACCCTCCTTCACGTTCAGGTCAACCCTTAGTGGCGCAACCTGCAGTTAATCAACCGTCATGGGGTTATGGTTACCCAGCAAATCAAATGCTTGTAGGGAACATGAATTATCAACCTACCCCTAAAGGAATTTCCTACACTGGAATTCCATACCTTGGGAATGCATTTACACCGTGGGGGCAACCCAACTGGTCTTACATGCCAACAATGGGAAGAATACCTATTCATACTGTTGGAGGTGCCATAGGACCACCTTATGGAGGTCATCCCCCTGAGGAGCTGGGCTGTCCTCCTCCTGGTGGCCCTGGGGGACCTGGTGGTCCTCCTCCTGGTGGTCCCGGTGGTCCTAGTGGTTCTCCTCCTGGTAGTCTCGATGGTCCTAGTGGTCCTCCTACTGGTAGTTCTGGTGGTCTTCCTCCTGGTGGTCCTGGTGGTCTTGATGGTCTCAGGGATCCTCATGGTCCTCCTCCTAATGGTCCTAATGGTCCTGGTGGCTCTAGAGGCCCTAATCCTGGAGGTCAAACTTTGAGAAGCACATCATCCCATCAGTCATTTCAACAACCTGTATATCAGTCAACATATGGTCCTACTGGTGGATACATGACTTATCAATACTACCAATATGTGGAACCCAATTATCAGTTACCTTTCCTAGAAACTTTGGATTTAACTGATTTATCCAATTTGATAAATGATCCCATTCAACACAACCCTTCATGGCCCGCTATTCCAGTAAAGTTGTTATCATACATTCCAAAATTAGATGGTAAGCAAGGAGATGATACCAAGAATCAAGTTATGAATTTCCATCTATGGTGTTCATCAAAATCCTTGATGGATGATTACATTCAATTAAGACTCTTCCAGCACATTTGGACCGGTATGACCACGAAATGGTACATCGAACTCCCACGACATTCGTTTATGGATTTTAGTGCATTGGCAACTATCTTCCTCATGCACTTTCAGCTACCCATTCGTTATGAAATGGGTACAAACCTTTTAATCTATCTCCGTCAAAATACCTCCACACACATATCGGATCATATCCATGAGTGGAGAAGGAAGAGAAGGCTCATTAAAGCTCCTATCCTGGACCAACTCTTAGCTTATTGGTTTACGAAGTCTTTGTTTCCACCCATTTCCCAAGATGTGGCTATGGGCGGTGTTGTCACTGAAGAGTAGGCTATCAGTCACGCTCAGTATCTGGAATTGGTGTATTCCCAATCCAAAACTTTGTATGACCTTATTCCTCAAGCTCCTCATCCTAGCATGGACTCATCTAAGCTACCTACAGAAACTCCCGTCAATGGGGTTATCGATTCAATCCAAACCCTGTCAATGGAAAAACCTACCAAGCAACCCAGTGCTTCTACTACTGCTCCTTCTAATACTATAGTTTCTGCTGAGGTGAATGCTATTCAAAGTACCCAATCATATGATAATAAGAAAAATGGAAAAGGTAAAAATAAAAAAACCCAAAAACCAACAGGAAAATACCAAACCTATGGCCCCGAAAAATGAAAATAAAGGAAAAAGGAAAGCCAAATATCCCTGCCTGTTGTGTGGTGGTGATCATTTCACGAAGGAATGTCTCCACTGTGATGAAATCAACAAATGTTTAAAGAGTAACCCCGCACCAACATTTTTTACTGATCCTTTTCCTTCTCAGCAACAAATGATAGACCACATGTCTAATCAGGGAAATTCTAGTTCTACAGAGGAAGTCCAAATGATGTCATCTGAAACTGTTAGTTTAATAACTCATAGTCAGTCTTATGACAAGTATGAGGAGAATAAAAATGAAAATCCTTCTCCAGATAAAGCTCCTCCCACTGGTTCTCCTGCATCCTCGTCTAATGGTCCCCTAACTATCGAGAAGCCTAATCTCGATGTGATTTTGCATCCGCCCAAGAGTACTCTTAGGAAGGCTATTTTTAATGCCAATTCTAGGGCTACACAGTTCTATAATGTTATTGAAGACCTCGCTCAGGAAACATGTGCAATGTCTACCTTAGAAGTGCTCCAAAGCTGTCCTACGCAACACAAAAACTTGTTAACTGCCTTAGGATCCTTGGACTCGAATAACACAAATTTGATCCATTTCAACATAGAGAACTACATATCTATATTTCCTCACCAACTCTCTTTTTAGATCGTAACAAAATTAGTTGGGAAAAATATCTTTAGGACTGTTCTAGATGAAGGCACTTCAACCTCAGTTTTGTCTCTATCCTGTTGAAAAGCCATTGGCTCTCCCGAGCTTATGAAATCACTGACGACCCTAAAATCCTTTGATGGAAGAGTTTTCCAACCCCGTGGTATCATGTCAACACTTTCAATTGAGCTCTATCCTAGGCATTTATTCATAAGACCAAGAAAAAATACCTCATAATTCCAGCACACCATGTCCTATGCATTTCATGACATTATAAAAATCATGGAGTCATACCTTGATGATCTCCCTGGGCATTCACAGCAACAAGAAGACCATCCTCAACATCTTAGAGACATTTTCCTGAGATGTCGCCACTACAAAATACGGCTCAATCCACAAAAAATTGTTTTTTTGTGTTGAGATGAGATGCCTCTTAGGCTTCGTGGTTTATACGGATGGAATCCAGATTGATCCACTGAATATTGCTGCTATACTCCCCCTACTTTCCCCAACCAACATCCTCAAGCTCCAAAGTTTGCAAGGGAAGGAAAACTTTCTTCGTCATTTTGTTTGTAACTTTGCTGAGAAAACGCACGGTTATATGCATCTCCTCAAGAAGGATAGTCCATTCTTCTGACATGACTAAGCCCAATGAGCCTTTGATAATCTTAGGCACACTTTGACTCATTCACCCATGATACACCCCCTGGATTATTCAAAGGATTTTCTCTTATATGTTGATGCCTTTACTACTACCATCGAAATGGTTCTAGCCCAGGAGGATTAGAATGACCAAGAACATGTGATATACTATGCTAGTAAGAACCTTCTCGATTATGAAACTCAATACTCATGTGTGGAGAAGTTAGCATTGGCTACAGACATTGTTGTCCAAAAATTTCATCACTACATCTTGCTTCGCACCACCATTGTACTTGTAGACCAAAACCCTATGTACTACATCCTGACTCGTCAGGTACTAGGGGGGAAATATTCCCGTTGGATTGTCATCTTGTAGGAGTTTGAGCCCAGTGATTCATTCCCAGATGAATTTATGTTCCTGATAAGAATGAACGACCCATGGTATGGATATTTAATCATTTATCTCCAGACACAGAGATTTCAGCCCAATATATCTCATGATGATCATCACCGCATCTGTCACCACGCGAAATACTACCTTATCCTGAATGATACATTATACAAGCATGGTATAGATTCCCTTCTCCAACAATGCCTCACCCATGAAGAGGCTAAACAAGTTCTCGATGACTTCCACTTTGGAGCATGTGACGGTCATCTTTTTGGGATGGCTACATCCCAGAAAATCATTCACACTAGCTATATCTAGCCCTCAATCTTCAAAGGTTATCATGAGGTTGTTAAGAAATGCCCACTGTGCCAACATTTCTAACTGAAAAAGCACACCCACCCTGCTCTGTTACACCCCGTCATTGCCATTGGCCCTATTGCCAAATGGGGTATAGATTTTATGCATTGTAATCCTACCTTAGTCAAGGGGCATGGTTACATCATTGTAGTCATGGATTATTTTACTAAATGGGCTGAGGCTATGCCTACATATGCAGAGGATGGTAAGACTGCTACCCTCTTCCTATTCAATCATGTAATATCTAGTTTTGTAGTTCCACAGTCTATAGTCACTGATCACGAATCACCTTTCTGGAATTAGATGATGGTAGAGTTAAGTGCTAAGCTGGGTTTTTGTCACGAACTCAACTCCCTATTATCCATAGGATAATGGTAAGGTCAAGGCCATTAACAAAGACTTAAAAACTATGCTGCATCGGATGGTTGGATATCATAAATCCAGCTAGCACCAGACTCTCTTTTCTACTCTCTGGGATTCTAGGACTTCCGTAAAAACAACGACTGGTTTTACACCCTTCCAGTTAGTTTACGGACTAGAAGATGTCCTACCTATTCAGTGCCAGATTCTGTCTTTGAAACTTGTCGTTGAAATTCTCCCCAATACTTCCACTGAGGAAGAAATATTTGTATATCTAAACAATCTTGCCGAAACTAGACAAGACGCTGCCTTAGTCAATGAGGCACATAAGAAACACATCAAGGCGTAGTATGATAAATCTATCCAACCTCATGTTTTTAATGAAGGTGGTCTAGTTCTAACCTATGATTAGAAACGTGATAAACTAGGAAAAGGGAAGTTCGAATCAATGTGGTACTATCCTTTTATTGTTTCCAAAGTTCTAGAGAAAGGGGCCTATGAGCTCGTAGATTATGATGGAATCCCCTTCAAGAAACCTCGCAATGGGTTGTACCTGAAGAGGTACTATGGTTAGATCACTCGTGTATGGTACCTTGTATATATGTACATTTTTTACTTTCAGTGTGTTTTAGTATTTTCAATATGGTTTTGAGTTTAGTATCCATATTGTTTATACCATGTGTTGGTTATGCAGATTGGATGGCATTTTATGGCTTCACTGATGGTGATTTCCATCATACCCTAAACCTTGCTTCAACTGCTTGGGTTCTGTATTCCCCTACACATGATCTAGTCAGTTCAGGAGCAAGTTTGTATTGGTCTAGCTACCAACAACATCGTCAAGTATCAGGCAGTAATAGGTCTACTGACTGAATCTGCATCTCGAGACATTCATGATTTGGTAGTATTCATGGACTCGCAGTTAGTGATTTGTCATTTGAACCATGTCTATACCATTAGAAATCCTATACTTCTCCACCTTTTCTGGAGAGTGCATCTACTAGAAATATCATTTGAGGTTATTACTTACAGGCATATCCCTAGGGCAGACAATGCAGTTGCTGATTCATTAGCAAACTATATCCTAGACTGGTATATTTCTCATTCATAAATTGAAAATCAAACATGGTTCATCATATTGTAAATAAATAGTAAATAAAACATAAAAATCATGTAAATACATTTTCCATTTGAGACGTATAAACACCAGTAATAGAGTTTATATATATATATATATATAATGTTTTTACAAAAAATGGTCATGAGACCTCATCTGAAGCATGGTGGATTTCAGGAAAATACAAAATCCTAAAGTTGTCTCAGCTTTTAGTAATACATCATGTAGGACACCATTTAGTGACGATCATGATAACACATGACAACCCGTACTACTCTACGTAGCAATCAGCTGAAACGGCCTACACTCCCGCAGTGTGCCTCTGGTACCTCATCGGGAGGTCATCAATAGCTGCATCCGGTATATCGAGGGTTAACCTCTCTAGGTTCTCCTCTAACTCTCCCAGTTGGTGATCACCTTAGTGAACAAACCGAGCTCCTGTTCGCCTATCCATTGGGGATGATCCCCCAGGTTGTGCCGCACCAACATCTATATGAGAAAATTTAGGTCTTGTTACTACTCATAAAAAACATAAAACATGAAAATACAAAAACAAAATCAACATTTTAGAGTCTTGTTTGTTACTGATATCCCCTCACTATGCACTAGGAGGAAGTGGTAGATCAGGGTCACCTCTGAAGTCAGTACCCGCATATGCGTAATCCTCAATCATGAGGATCCGGTCATCCAACCAGCGGAAAAATCCAGCATTGTACTTCACTTTGAATTTGCCACCTCCCGTACGAGCCATAAACTCTACCCATCTTATCATACCGAGGTCTCTGGCCCTCAGCTCTGTAAATATCACTTGGGGCCTCATGTGGGGCACCCACTCAAAAAAGAAATAAGCTAAAATGGATCCATAGCCAAACTATTTCAATTCATCTTGCCAACATTTAGTCAGCTAGTCCTTGAAAACTGGGAGTAGTGCCTCTATCCAGTTGAAAACAGTGGGTGCCATAGATTCTATGGCATATAGTAAATGTACTTTGTATTCCTAGTGAGGTCCTTGGCTTCCTGCCAGCCTCTGCGTAGTAAAAAGAATAGTACGAAGTGCAATATGAGTACCTCGGGAACCATTCAATGAAATATGACTACCTTGCCTAGACAATACTGTCAGAAAGTAGATATCCTCTACCTCTATGGTCAGTATATGGGATCCCACCTGAAAATACTACTACTCAGGGTTCCACATGCGTAGGATACACTCTAGAAGGCACTCATGGGATATCATACTCAAAGTGTGGAAAACATTCAAGAGGCCACAACCTCTCAAAGTAGCAATGCACCCCACGTTTCCCTCAGCTAGGGCATCATCATCGTCATGTTCTCGTTCTTTCCGTATAACCATTTTTGACCGGATAAAACCTGCCAAAACCAACAAACAGACTAGTTAAAACCACATTCAATCATCAAAAACATCAATGAGCTTTTATTTTGGCTTTCCCATTAAGTTCTTCAACCTCACGGTCAGCACCTCTTGCCCTCTAGTTACATAGAGAGGTGGCACCGCCTAAGTAAAGCTAAGCATAAGCGGTTCTTATCTGGCACCGCCTGTCCCATAAGGGGCAGGAGCGGTGCCCGCAATTTGGATTTATGGCTTGCTCAAAGACCCCTGAAACCCAAACCAAAACAAAAATGGAAATAATAGAATGAAAGAGTAGGGCTCCAGCATCTACCTGGCTCTGACAGTACTCAAAATGGACGGTGGATGCTCCTGTAATCTATGGCTGAAGATCTGGCTCCAAAGTCTCCCAAATGCTCTCACAAATTGGTAAATAGTAAAATGACTTTTTTTTACTATTCATTTAGCTTTAAAATATATTTTTAGGGTTTTTTCACATTATTATTAATATTTTTAAATCATTGTGATGCAGAAACACCTTTTAATATAGTTTATAACGTCATTTATTCGAATGTTTAGGAGACTAATGGACTTTTTAAAGTCTTGCAGGGATGAAAAGATAAATAGTAGTGTCTATGGAGGAGTTTGTTTTTGAATTTTTCATACTTCCACATAAATGGAAGAGGTCCCTGAGCGTTTGTTTCAACACTTTGGTTGCACTCTTAGAACTCAGTATCAAAGTTCTGAGTCTTTTTACGATTCTTTTCGGGCTCATAAAAAACTTCTCGTTGTGAAAAAGAAACTTAATGGAGTCTCCTTTAAAATCCTTTCGGAATACCTAAATATGAAAAGATTGTCGAGTACTTGTCTACTTCATTCTTGTAAAAGTATTTGAAGAGTCATCTCTCTGATAGTAGGTTATCTCTTTTTCGGTTCGGACAGACTATTTACGAAAAAAGGAACACTCCAGCCAATCATGACTAGAAGAGTTCTTTGGGCTATTATTTTATACTTTTTTGGGCCCTAGTGACTAAATCATATGAAAAAGGACCTTTTGGAGTTTTCTTTCGTCTTCGTTCAGGCTCTCTAAACATGAAAGATACCGAGTTTTCTTTCATTGGACTCGTTAAAATAAACACTGAGAGACCCATTTAGGGAATGAACCCCTCCTTTCTTAGGTTTGTAAAATGTATGAGAATGGACTTGTCTTTGGATGAGCTAAAAGGAGTGTTTGTTACCCTCTTTGGACTCGTAAAAATGAAAAGGAGACAATCATCAATCATGATGGGGAAATTAAGGGAATGGAATCATTTTTGCAAATAAATGGCAGTTGTTTGTCACCTTTTAACATGACACTTGTCTGCATTTCATTCAGTCAATTGGGTAAATCAACTTGTCTCTAAGTCGATCCACTTTCATGAGTCATGTCACTCCTTTGAGCCTTTCAAAGAATGCATTGTCCAATGTTGTATTGTGTTATGCCTCGTCGACTCAATGCTTCCAAGTCTTTTGTCGTGCCACCCGATGTTAAAAGGGAATAAGAAGTTTACCTCTGCAGTTAAAATAGCCTTTGTGTCAATAATTTTGAGTCAATCCTATGGTTACATCATCTACAACATTCTAGAACTTTGTTCCGAGATTTGTGTCATCTATGTGGGATTCATCACGGCCCTCCTTTGATGAGACTATTCCTATAAACATCAGCTCATCATCCAGGAATTAGTCTTAGAAAAAAGTTTAGTACCTTGAGGTCTGTATGCCTTAATGATAGATTCTTTTTCTCTCGATAAAGGTTCACATCATCGACCTTTGATCAAGAGATTAGACTGAGTGTTCGAAATCAAAACATCTATTCACACTCATTAGATTGTACTAGGGTACCTTGGGAATCATTGACATCAATGGTGATATCCCTCGCACTTGTTAATGGTTCACATCATTGACCAGTAATCAAGTGGTTTCTACCATGTTTGAATTCAGATCATTGTAATCGCATTGATATAGCCTTACTTTGTGGAATACGAGACGAAGACCCTAGGTAGTTGTTATAAAGGACACATAGCTTTCTCCCTAGGTTGCGATGGAGTATATTGTATGAATTACCAGCATGGATCCACATTTGTATGGTCATGGCTATGATCAAATTTGTGTATGTATGACATAGATATATGTTGTATGTCTGGTAGCTATGTCAAATTTTGAGTCCTCTATCACATGGATCTACATTGTATTCTAGTAGCCATGTTTGTTAATATCTCCCATGGATCTACGCTTTATTGGTCTGCAGCCATGATGAAGACACATTTTATCATGAGTCAAAAGTATTGATGTATTGCAGATGCCTGGTTGATGTTGATCTCTAATCAAGCCGATTCTTTCCTCGAAGTGATAACTTGCTCTATCAAAGCTATCGCCTATCATATCCCTCTAGCCTCATGCTTTGGGGGGTATTCTGTTACACCTAAATCCCTTCATCAAAATGTGATAAGATCCTAAACATCCATGTTTTCCCTCATTCACAAATATTGAAGTGAAAACATTGATCCAGATGTCAAGCTTGCATATAAAAATCTAGCACCGCTTCTACCCTTAAGCCTTGGAGCGGTACATTCTTCAGCACCGCTTGAATTGTGTTGAAGACAGCCGATGGCACCACCTTTATTCTTTGTTTGAAGAGTGTTTTTGACCTAGCACCGCTCTGTCATCAAGGAGCAGGAGTAGTGCCCTTGGTAAAAAGTGAAAAAGATAGACTTCATAAAGATTCTAGATCAAAAGCTTCGTGGCAAGCCTTATCCCTATTTACCTGGGTCAGTTGATCTTGAAATCTATCCTTTGGGGATCTCCTATCCACATCACCCACCAAAATATCAACCATCTCTATCCATTTGAGGCCTATAAAAATAGTCTCATACCCCATGGTTGAGGAGAGAGTGAATTCATGTTGACATTTTGACATTCTAGCCTGATCCATTAGAGAGAGCATAGAGGAGAAAGTTGGAGCTATTGAGGATAAGACATCGGTTTTGTGGAGGAGTGCATCAACACTAAGGCACACGTTGTAAACTCTTTCATTATTTATCAATACAAAGCTGGTTCCTTTCCCCTATACTTGTTATGTATAATCTTGCATGTTTATTATTGGATTCCTTAGTCACTGATATAGATCGATAGATGATGTTCTGGTAATTTTGATCTTTTGTGTTTGATGTGTTTATGCAGGTTTTTTCTTGGAGATCTTTCACCATAGGTGAAGAGCCACATCATTCCATTAAATATTGTATTCTAGGTGTCTATAGTTTCTAGGAGAAGTCTTCCAACCTTGTTGTGAACTATTTGTTATGGATCTGAACCATTCAGACCAAAGGAACAATTTTTGTCCATAGAAGGTGTGAATTTCCTAACAACACCACATGAGATCGACAACACAGAATAAATCTTGCGGAAAGCAAACTGCGGAATCTCTTTTAAGGAATTTGGAAAACCTACAATCTACAATCTGCATCTGATCTCATATCAATGGTCTAGGAAGAGTCTGCAAGAAACCAATGGTGCGGAAAGACTGTTGCAGAAAGTACCTTGTGGAACAACAGTTGCGGAAGAACCTTTTGAGAAAAGTTAAACTGCACATCCACAATCTACGATAGGCATCAGATCTATGGTCTAGAAAGAGTTCACAATAAATCAACGGTGCATAAAGTATCTTGTGGAAATGATGTTGCAGAACGATCGTTGTAGAAATGAAACTGTGAAAGGTCATGACTGGAAAATTAAACAGTAAAAAAATCAATTAATAGAGAATTAGTTTTGAATTGTTTTATTTATCATGGAGAGTCATGATGAAGGTAGGTGTCTGTTGAATGTTTGAGGGTATATAAAAAATAGTTTAGACCTTCAAATATTCATCTCTGCATTTTCAATTGATAGATTGATTGGAGTACAGTAAGAGATCAAATTATTATATGAGGGAGTTGGGAGGCGCTAGGGTAAGCAACATGCTTACTAGGGCATCATAGCCTCATTCCAGTGGTAGCTGGTAAATAGGATGTCATAGAATACCTTCAGTAGTAGCTGATAAAACTAGGGGGTCGAAGCCTCCTTCCAGTAGTTTATGGTAAATAGGGTGTAGTACCATCCTTGTCTGTAGTAACAGGAAGAAACTATTTGTAAATATAATTTTGTAGTAATAGGAAGTATAGGTGGTTACCCTATTGGGATTCCACGGTAAATTTGTCTTCTGTTTGTTATTATTGATCACGTGTGTTAAAAATAAATTATAAGTGGTTTAAATTGTTAAACGTTATCAATACTGATTCACCCCCCCTCTTAGTATTGTCCAAATTTCTAACAATTGGAATCATAGCAGGATCCTTCACTATAGCTTAATCACTGGAAGGAATATCCTATTAAAAATAACTATGGATCAACAAGGGTTATCCACCAATAGACCTCCCTTATTTACTGGAGATAATTATGCATACTATATTGTAAGAATGAAGTGCCATCTAATGGATCTTGGATACAAGGTTTGGAGTACTGTTAAAACATAATATAAAGTACCAGATGATGTACCTATAGACGAAGGAGAGCTAAATTTATATGAATCCAATGAAAAATATCTAAATGCAATATTGAGTGGGTTAACAAAATCAGTACTTATAAAAATCATGCAATGCAAAACTACCAAACATTCCTGGGAAAAACTAAAATGTGTCTATGAAGCAGCAACAAAACTCAAGGAATCCAAACTTCATACCTA
Source organism: Pseudotsuga menziesii (assembly GCA_001517045.1). Classification (NCBI taxonomy): domain Eukaryota; kingdom Viridiplantae; phylum Streptophyta; class Pinopsida; order Pinales; family Pinaceae; genus Pseudotsuga; species Pseudotsuga menziesii. Next base: position 230,260 of record LPNX010572883.1, read on the forward strand.
CAAAGGATAGTTTGAAAACATAAAAATGAGAGAGGAAGAAAATATTGCAGAATATCTTCAAAGAGTAGATGAAATTGTTAATTATATTAAAGGCATTAGAGGAGAACTTAAACAGAAAGACGTAGTCGAAAAAGTACTAAGAACCCTACCAATGAAGTATGACTCAAAGGTATCCTCTCTAGAATAACGAGATGATCTTAAACTTATGACAGTAGATGAACTACATGGGATATTTACTACCTATGAGTTGATAACATGACAAAATGGATCATGAAAGAATGAAGCATCCTTTAAAGTCGTATCCAAGATCCAATATGAGTACCTAGATGATGAGAAAGCTCTCTTCATCAAGAAACTTGAGAGAGGCACTGGAAAGTACAAAGGGAAGTTACCTTTCAAATGTTTTAACTGTGGAAGGATTGGACATTTTTCCAAAAGATGTCCTCACCCAAAACAAGAGGACAGTGATGATGAAAAGAATAAGTTCATATACAAGAAGAAGTTTCAAAAAAATTAGAAAAATATCTACTCCAAAGAAGACAGTGAAGATGATGAAATCATATTCATGGGTTTTGAAAATGAAAAATCTTGAGAAGAAATAGAAGATGTAATAGATCTTGAAGTAGAACTTATAAATGCTCATGAAGAATTAAAGAAGTATAAAAAGATGTACAAGAAATAAAGAACTCACATGATATAATTTGAAGAGAAAAACAAAGATACATAAATAATGATTGTTGTCTTAAGAAATCAAGTTCTATAAATTGAAAGGACTGAAAACAATCTAGAAAAACAACTCAAAAATAAAATACAATAATCTGAAAGGATTGAACAAGACATTATGCACCTTAGAAAGAAACTGGATGAAGAATCTATCAAATCAAGGTATGAAAATAGCTCAAGGACTTTATATGAAATTCTAAGTGTCCAAATACCATCAAGTGATAAATCTGGATTAGGATTTGACAAAGAGAAACCTGGATATTCCTCTTGCACAAATCAAGATGGAAATAAAAGAAGTTATGCTGCTGTACTCATGAGCCAAATTAAAAGAAAAGAAAGTAAGAAATATGCTTCTCCATTACAAAGAACTTATATGATTCTTAAAATACTAGTGACAAGTAAACATCAACAACTCTTTTTAGGAAATTATTACACCTGAAACAATTTTGGATATATGGATAGAAATTGTAAACTAAAGACTCCTATGGAGAAAGTGATTACATCACATACTTCTGTCTATTATAAAAATATTACCAAAAACAATCCAAAAGGAAGAAACTACAATTATTTTGCTCCTCTATAGAGTTATAGTAAATAATTCTACAAATGTGGTAATCAGGGACACATTGCTAGAAAATGTAAACTAGTAACTCGTATGGATGAAACCTCAAAATTTCAAGACAAAGGGATAACTTGGAAAAGGAAGGGTGATGTGGAATGTTCATTATCTCTATGTGCTATAGAAAAACAAAATCTATGGCATATGGATAGAAGATGCTCAAAACACATGATAGGTGACCCAACTAAGTTCCTAAGCCTAAAAAGGAAGCAAAAAGGAAAGGTCACTTTTGGAGATAATCTATCCTCTAAAATAATTGGGAAGGGTACATTTATTATTAGGGATAAGATGAAAGCTGAAAATGTTCTACTTGCAGAAAGCTTAAAACCTAATCTTTTGAGTGTGAGTGAAACGTGTGATCAAGGAAACATATGTATATTTGATTCCAAGAAGTGTGAAATCAGAAGAAAAGATTTGGGAAAACTTGTTGGAATTGTTGTGAGAACTCCAAGCAATGTGTATTCTAGAAAATGAAGAACAATGTTATATGAGCCAAGTTGATGAAATTTTTCTATGGCATAGAATGTTGGGGCACATGAACTTTGACAATATTGTAAGAGTTAGTAAGAAGAGAGCTGTAAGAAATATGCCAAAAATCATAGAACCACCAAATCATGTGTGTAGACATTGTCTTCATGGGAAGCAAATAAGAACAACCTCCAAGGTGAAAGAAAATACAACCTCCCAACCATTAGATTTAATTCACACTGATCTTTGTGGACCAACAAGGGCTAAAATCATCTAAGGAGAATACTACTTTATGTTATTAATCGATGACTTGGGTGAATTTTCTTAAAGAAAAATCAAAAGCCATTGTGAAGTTCAAAGCCTTCAAATTCCTTATTGAAAATGAAAGAAATCAAAAAAATTAAATTTCTAAGATCAGATAATGGTGGTGAATTCACCTCAAATGAGTTCAATGAGTTCTATGAAAAACATGGAATCAAGAGACATTTCTCACCAGCAAAAGCTCCTCAGCAAAATGGAGTAGCTGAGAGAAGGGATAAGATAGTCCAAGAAGCAGCTAGAACTATGCTTAATGAATAAAAAATTCCTGATGGCTATTGGAGAGAAACAATATATATATAGCTGTCTATGTACAAAATAGAGGACAACTCAGAGTGAATAGCAACAAAACTTCCTATGAGATATGGTTTGGAAGACTGGATTTAGTTAAATATTTTAGAACTTTTGGAAGTAAATGCTACATAAAAGGAGATGATGATAATCTAGGGAAGTCTGACTCTAGAACCGATGAAGGCATATTTCTTGGATATTCTTCCACCAAAAAGGCATACATATGTTATAATCTAAGGTCCCATAAGATCATAGAAAGTGAAAATGTAATTGTTGATTATACTAAATGAAGAATAGTACAAATTCAAGGAAGTATGGATGATGAAGAAATTGATGATGAAAAAGTAGATGATAAAAGAAAGAGAGAAAGTACGCGAACGGAAGATAATTCTAAAGAAGAAGAAGAAGAAAGAGTAGAGGAATAAGAATCACATGAGAGAGAGAATGAATAATCCCCGAGATCAGACAAAAATACACCATCTAGGTGGGTCCAGAAAAATCATCCTAAAAATCAAATAATTGGTGACAACAAATTAGGAGTTAAAACAAGAAGAAAAATATTTAATGAAGAATAAGAACTACTTTCGATAATAGACCCCGAAACATTTAAATAAACTTGAAAAAGTGAGGATTGGATCAATGCTATGAATGAAGAACTTGATCAAATAAAAAATAACCAAACTTGGGAACTTGTCCCAAGAACTAAGGATATGAACGTTATTGGAACCAAATGGATATTTAAAAACATGTTAAATGAGTATGGTGATGTGACAAGAAACAAGGCTAGGTTAGTATGTAAAGTATATGCTCAAGTAGAAGGCATTGATTTTGAAGAAACCTTTGCACATGTGGAAAGACTCGAAGCCCATAGGATGTTATCAGCTTTTTCATGCTACAAAAACTTTAAGGTATATCGAATGGATGTAAAATATGTGTTCCTTAATGGAGAACTTAAAGAAGTCTATATTAAGAAGCCTGAAGGTTTTCTCTTGTCAAAAAACATAAATTACGTGTGCAAACTTTATAAAGCACTCTATGGAATTAAACAAGATCCAAGGGCATGGTTCTCTAGGATTGACAATTATTTTAAACAATAAGGATATAAAAGAGGGACCACTGACAGTAATTTGTACATAAAGTTTGAAAATGAAAATATGATCATTGTGGTAGTCTATGTAGATGATATCATATTTGGAAGTGATCTACAAATTCTAAGTGTATACTTTGCATCACGAATAAATAAAGAATTTGAAATGACAATGTTAGGAGAACTAACATTCTTTCTAGGTTTACAAGTATCTCAATCGGAAAAAAGGGATTTTCATTTCTCAAACTAAGTATATCAAATAAATATTGAAGACGTTCAAAATGGAAGAATCCAAACCTGTTACTACTCCTATGGTCACTGGCTGTAAATTAAGCAAGAATGGTGAATCCTTAGAAGTGGATCATACTATGTATAGGTCAATGATTGGTAGTTTATTATATGTAACAACTACTAGACAAGATGTAATGCAGAATGTGGGTTTGGTTTCCAGATTTCAATCAGCCCCAAAAGAAACACATGTGGCTGTAGTAAAAAGAATTCTTAGATATATAAAAGGTACTATGGAGTATGGATTATGGTATCCAAAATGAAATAACTTCACTCTAAAAGCATTCACTGATTCATATTGGTCAGGAATTGTTGATGACTGAAAGAGTACCAGACACCAGTGGAGCAACATTCTTTTTGGGATATTGTCTGGTATCTTGGTTAAGTAAGAAACAATCCTCCATATTACTATCTATAGCAAAGGCTGAATATATTGCTGCTGCAACATGTTGTACTCTAGTAATTTGCATGAAACAAACATTAAAAGACTTGTAAAATATGAAGATCCAATAGTGATAAGTTGTGACAATATGAGTGCCATAAATATATCAAGGAACCTTGTCATGCACTCCAAGACAAAGTACATACCAATAAGATATCACTTTCTAAGAGATCAAGTGTCACAGAAGGTTGTCAAACTAGAATATGTTGACACTAATAAACATTTAGCTGATATTTTCACAAAGCCACTACCCAAAGAAGAATTTGAGCATATTAGGAAAAAGATGGGATAATATCCTTACAATAAATAAAAAGGATAAAAAAGCATCATGTCAGGGGGGGATATGTTGATAGTGGCAGCTGTTAGGAAGAAGAAACCTTTTTCATTAATGTCAAAGGGGGGAATTATTGAAAATAGTTGTCATTTATGTCAAAGAAGCTCAGTAATGATAAATGAATTAAAAAATTGAATAGAAAATTAGTGACAAGGTCGATGACAGGGGAAAGATACGCAAAGCGAGCAGTGGTAGATAACAGTATGAAGCACCAAGAATATTGGGACAGATCCACAAATCAAGTAGTGGAAGCACCAAAAAATATTTGGACGGCCCAAATCATTCGAGAGACTAAGATCAATCATCTATAATAAGATCTAAAAAATAGATATGCATGGAAAATAACATTCCCGGATGCTAGAGTGAAGTGAAAAATTGGACGGTCCATATCAGTTGAGAGAAATTTTGGAAGCCGATTTTGAGAAGATCGATGGCGGTAAATGATTTCCACACAAGAAAAATGAAGATTCGAAAATCCACATTTGATCATAGATCGACGGTTGGGATTGAACTCAAAAGGAAATCGACGGTCCAGAAGAAATGCAGAAACAAAGTTGCAGAGGTCTAAAATGGGAAAGTGTGGTTCCACAATCCGCAACATCGACGGAAGGAAAAGAGTCTGCAAAAGATCGACGATGCTGAATAACGAGTGTGGAAAGGGAATTGTGGAAGTAATGTTTGAGAATTTATGAAACTTGTAAACCGCAACTCGTAATTTGCAAGCCACAATCCGCAAGATCGACAACCAAGAAAGAGTCTACAAGAGATCGACGGTGCAAAAGGAATATTACATAAAGGAAATTACGGAAGTGTTTTCAAGAAATTCGGAAAACTTGCAATCCGCATATGATCTAAAGATCGAGAATCAGGGAAGAGTCTACATTATATTGATGGCGTAGAAGAAATACTACGGAAATCAAATTGCGGTAGCATTTTAAAGGAATTTGGAAAACCCGCAATCCACAATCCGCATCTGATCTAAGATCGATGATCAGGAAAGAGTCTGCATGAGATTGATGACGCGAAAGAAATCTCGTGGAAAGAAAAATGCGGAAGCATTTTTAAGGATTTTGGAAAATCCGCAATCCACAATGTGCATATGATCTCAGATCAATGGTCTAGGAAGAGTATGCAAGAAATAAATGGTGCAAAAAGACCGTTGTGGAAAGTACCTTGCAAGAAAGTAGTTGTGGAAGGACCTTTTGAGAAAAGTCAAAACACGTGTCCGCAATCCGCAATCTGCATCAGTTCAATGGTCTAGAAAGAGTTTGTAAGAAATCAATGGTGTAGAAAGTATCTTATGGAAAGGATGTTGCAGAAGGATCGTTGCGAAAAGGAAACCACGGAAGGTCGCGATTGGAAACTTAAGAAGTAAACAAATCGATTAATAGAGAATTACTTTCGAATTGTTTTAGTTGTCTTGGAGAGTCATGATGAAGGTAGGTGATTGTTGAATGTTTGATGGTATATAAAAAATAGTTTAGACCTTCAAATATTCTTCTCTGCACTTTCAATTGACATATCAATTGGAGTACAGTTAGAGATCATATTATCATATGAGGGAGGTTGGGAGGTGCTAGGGTAAGAAACAAGATTACTAGGGGGTCGTAAACTCCTTCCATTGGTAGCTCTTAAATAGGGTTTCATAGCATCCCTTCAGTAGAAGCTGATATAACTAGGGGGTCAAATCCTCCTTCTAATAGATGTTGGTAAATAGGGTGTAGTACCATCCTTGTCTCTAGTAGTAGGCATAAACTATTTGTAAATATAATTTTGCAGTAATAGGAAGAATTGGTGGTTTACCCTATTGGTCTTCCATGATAAATTTGTGTTCTATTTGTTCTTGTTGATCATGTGAGTTAAAAATAAATTATAAGTGGTTTAAATTGTTAGAATTTATCAATACTTATTCGCGCCCCCCCCCCCCCCCTCCCCCTCTCAGTATTGTCCAAATTTCCAACAATATTATGTGATTTATCTTCCAATATCGTGTTACTCAATTATTTCAAAATTATTCTTGTCCAAAATGTTAATTTTCCTTCTTGTTATTTACTGTGAAGATTTTCCTTCTAATTATTTTGAGAAAAAGGAAAATGAGTAATTCTCAAACTGTTTAAGCTAAAGCTTTTAAAGTTTAAAGTCATTACCTGTTTGATTAAGTGATTCAAAGTAATTTATTTAAAGTAAATGTGGTCATTTATGATCACAAATAGAATTCTAAATATGCACTGTGGTTCTTTACAAGTGTAAATGCTAGTTTTATTTAAGGAAACTAAGCTTTTGACTATTCTTAGAAGTAAATATTGAAATTTGAATTATAAGTTGATTATGTTAGTTAACAACTATAAGTAGGAATTTGATTTAGGAGGAATAATACTTAAATGATAGGAGTTTGTATAAGTAGGAGTAATACTTGAATTATATGTTGGTTAAGTTTGATGAAGCACAATTTAACATTTATTTAAAACAAAAAAAAACAAAAAAAAATCATTAGTGTTGTAAAGGAAAGTATCCTATGGCTAGGGTTTAAGAGGCCATCAACGTACTGGGGTTGAAAGAGAGATGCACAATGTTCAGCAAGCATATATAAGCAAGTTTCAAAGATAAGAAAGCTCCACACCTGACTAACTGAAGGCTGGTCCAAGCTTTCTCTTCAATCCTCTTCTTGCTCCTCTCACTCCAAGAGACCTGCAAAACAAGTTATACCTTCCTCAAACCATTATGACCACATATAAGACAATGATAATCAAATAAACATGAACTAATGATCTGAATAACATCATCATATGATCATAAATAGAAATTCAATCACACATTGAACAATGATTTGGAAAGAAGAAGGACATCACATCTTTATTAATCCTGAAAACACGTACAAGTATACCTTCTCTTCAGGTTTGGCACCTCACGAAACCCTGATCTGGTTCTGCTGCTTCTCTTCTCCAAAGAACTCAGCCTCCAAGCTCTGCAACACAAGGGGAATACCTCCAGGTCAAAGGTGTGGGCAAAGAGAGTTCCAATTCCTCCAGCATAACAGTGCAAAAATCCAAGTCCCATTTCATGAACCTCCCTACCTCTATTTATATGCTAAAGGAAGAGTTAGGGGCAAAGCCAAAGTGGTTACAACTAAAGGAGTCAGTTGCATAACTACCCAAACTAACTCAAAAGGCGTGTTTTTATGTTTTAATGTTAAGATACATATTCACATCTTTGAAGGATAAAAACCCGCGAATGATCCGCGAGTTTCCACAAGAGAAACCCGTGAATATATCCATTCGCGACTTGTAAAACACAAGAGTCGCGATTGATTCGCGAGTTGCACATAAGGAGAGTCGCGAATACACAAAAAATGCATTTTTAAGGTATTTATGGGAATTTTCAGACTTTGGTGTCTTCTAGAAAGTTTTAGCTAACTAAAATACATTTCCAACGGTGCATAAATGAGGTCAAATGGCGTTACATAAATCAAGATATGGGTCCTACAAGATAGGTGTTTTTTCAGTGACATTCAGTGACTTTCATGAAGTGTCGACATGCAACGAAATCATGGGAAAGTGATCACAGGCAGAGATGTGTCATTTTGGGCTATAACAATTAGATTTATCTAAAAAATATTTATGGAAACACGAGCTCTATTTATGGGAGCATGAGCTCTATTGAAGATATGATATATAGACCTCCAACAAATGCTTTTATTGTCATTCAACAAAGTCCTCTAGTACATGCAAGTTATGTTGAACAATATACTAAGGATTAATACTTTAAAGAAGTATATGAATCACTAAGTCATGGATATCAAAATGAAGAATTAAACTATCATATCAATGACAAGTTGTTGTATCATCTTGGTAAAATATGTATTCTACAAAGTGAAAGAGTGCATGTGATAAGAGAATCTCATACTTCTCTCATTTCAGGACATTTTGGAGTAGGAAAAACTGTACCACAATTACAATAGTTTTTTAATTGGCTTGAATGAATGATACAATGTCCAAATATGTAAAATATTGTTCCATGTGTGCAACAAGTAAACCAAGTAACATAAAGTTAGGGTAGTACACTCCACTTTCAGTTCCTTCTCATCCATATGAAAGTGTTTCCATAGATTTTGTAGGAGGTTTACTGCTGTCTAGAAAAGGACATGATTATTTGTATGTTGTTGTGGATTGATTTAGCAAAATGTGCATACTCATGCCTTGTAAAAATAAGATCAAAATTGAGATGACTACTCATTTGTTCTTTCAAAATGTATGGGTCCATTTTGGACTTCCTACTTCTATTATTTTTTATCAAGATTCTTGCTTTCTTGGGAAATTTTGGTCATCTTTATGGGAAGTTATGGACACAAAGCTGAAAAAAGCACAACATTTCATACACAAACTGACGGAAAAAAAGAAGTGGTCGACCGGACCATTGTACATTTTTCAAGGGTATTGTGTTAAACATCCTAAGCTATGGGATGACCAATTGCATTATGTTCAACATTGCTACAACAAAGCTATACACTTTTCAACTCAGAAGTCTCTGTTTGAGAGATGTTTTGGGTACTTGCCAAAGTATCCCTTAGACTTTGTTTTTGGGAAAGATACAGTGGAATGTGGACTGGTTGATATGGATAAAGCTCAAAATTTTATTCAATAGATCCAGGTAATTCATCAAGCAGTGCAAGAACAATTGGAATCAAGTTAGGACAAGTACAAAGAATGTCATGAAAAGCATAGAATAGATCATCATTTCCATATTGGTGATCAAGTATGGATTCATATCAATAAAGATCGAATTGAAGGTGAAGGTAGAAAATTAAATCCTATCAGGTATGGACCTTTTACAATTTTGGATAAAGTAGGTAATAATGATTTCCAGTTAGAATTTCCTCCTTATATGAAAATGTATTCCATTGTTAATGTGGAAAACTTGAAAATGTATCCTCCTATGATTGTAGACCAAGATGTACATGTTTAGGAACCTTCTGTGGATGAGTTTGCTCCTGAATATCTCAATGAACTTTAGGAAGATGTAATACTTGATAATAAGGTTAGACCTTCATGGAGAGGAGACATGGAATGTTTTTATGTGGGGCTGAAAGGAATGCATCCAAGCAGAGAAAGGTGGCTAGAGACAGAGAGAGTGAGGGAGTTGTACCCTCACCTATTTTATGAATGATTCCATGCTTTTGGTGGCCCAAATGTTTCCCAGTGGGAAGGTTTGATATAGGAGGATACTCAAATATCGATCAGTATATTAGTCTTCAAACAATAAAATAAATCTTACAAACACATATGTTACAGAGATAAACTTCCTATGGCTTGGGGTATACAACAACAAACTGAATGACACCATAAAGCAATCCATTCCAATATGCAAGAGAAATTAAGACATCTAAAATTAAGGGATATGAAGCGTACCTTATTCCGGATGGTTGATGTGGATCCTCATTGAGCTTTTCCAACATGCTTGCATTCACAATTCGCTCTCAACAACAACAAATAAAACAAGAATTCTATATATCAAGGTGTTAGGAATACTCTAGCATATATAAACCATCATGTATAAGCAAAATAACTACATCCATGAATACAATATTCATAGTTATGCACATGTATTAGATAGTAAATGGATATTTCTATTAATAAAAACAAAGATAGGGCAATGAAAAACTCTGTCAACACTTCTTCGAACCGGAGAAACCGAGTCCTCCACTTGGGCCTCCACCACTTCAATCCTCCATCACAATGGCAAGCTTACAAAGAAAAGACAAGATTGGTAAGAGCGGCACTGTGTGCTCCAAAGGGACAAAGGGAAGTAGACTCAAGCATAAACAAGTGAGGCAATAGTGAACTATAGTTTCCTTTCTCTCCAAGTTCCCCTCCTACAATGCATCCAAGAGGTTCAATGTATAACCCACCAAATGGGAAATGCAGGGTCGAGTCTGAGTGTTCTCAAGGAATATGGAAGTCCAAGAGTCAAGTTATTTGGGAATCTATGAGGAAAACTCAGAAAATTTTTGTCTTCATGCAGATTTCTTGATGTACGTGGGTATTGGCTCAAAATGTGTATACCCGGATATTGTTTTAAAAGTCATGTATACACATACACATGTGTTTTTTGGGGACTTTCTTGGGACATCAAATTATAACTTGAGCAAAGGGGTTCCAAGGAGTCTGCAGAGGCACATGGAAGGCCATAAATATGTGATCTACCAAGTGTAGTAAAATAAGCTATAACAACATAGATCTCATCAACAACTTTTCCTTAACGGTTGTTTCACGCGAAATGACTAATGGATGTAGAAGATGTCAGGGTTTGAAGTTTTGGAAAAAATGTTCAAAAATGACAAAAAATGGGTACTTTTGGCAAAAATGTTAACATAATGTTTATTAAATATTTTTTGGAGTCTATGGGGATCGAACCGATGAAATCCATGGCCTACCCAAAGTCTTCGTAGATTTCCTCTAGCCAAGACTCTCACCGATGTTCCTTGTAAGATATAGAGCAAAACTTATATTTAAGTGTGAACAAATATTATTTTGGAAAAGGCGGG
>LPNX010572883.1:241488-260906 GCA_001517045.1 Pseudotsuga menziesii
CATGTCCTAGAAACACAACATATCAATGATCCAAATATTTTTACATGTCGACAAATGAAACCATATGCTAAACCATATTGTATCCATATCATATTGCCAAAACTTTCCATGTATATCATATCCATTGCAATGTAACCGACCTAGAGAAAGATTTTGTGGTGTGTACCGATGCATGCAGATAAGGGCTTGGAGGAGTCCTTATGCAAGACAACCACGTGATATGTTACGAGTCAAGAAAGCTGAAGGAGCATGAGAAGAACTACGCCACTCATGATCTAGAGCTTGCAGCCATAGTACATGCTCTCAATATGTGGAGGCATTACTTGATGATAAGAATATTTGAGCTAAGGATAGACCATTGTGATCTGAAGTATTTGTTTGATCAACCTACTCTTAATGCTAGGAAATCGAGATGGATGGAGTTTTTATGTGAGTTTGATTTTGAAATCAAGCACATAAAGGGAAAAGAGAATAAGGTAGTTGATGCGCTCAACAGGAAGGTGAAGGAAATGCATGTGGCATCTCTTAGTATTTTCCAATCAGATTTGAGACAGAAGATTGTTAATCATACTGCTGGAGATGAATTATATGAAAAAGTAAAGGAAAAATTGCAGCAACAAAGTCTTGAGAATAGGTATGAGGGATATAAATTGGAAGAAGATAGAATTCTTACTTATAAAGGCATAATTTATATTCCAAATGTAGTAGAATTGAGGAGAGTTGTTATGGATGAAATCCATCAAGCTCCATATTCTGGTCACCCAAGATATCAAAAGACAATTTCTACAGCCAGAAAGCAGTACTTTTGGCCATGAATGAAGAACGACATGGCTGAATATATTTCAAGGTGCATGAAATGTCAGCAGGTAAAGGTGGAGCATCAACACCCTGCAAGTTTGTTACAACCTTTTCCAGTTCTGGAATGGAAATGGGAAGATATTTCCACAGATTTTACTACAGGATTTTCGATGACTTGGAGACAACATGATTCCTTCATGGTTGTGGTGGACAAGTTGACAAAGGCAACACATTTATACCAGTTAAGTCTACGCATAAGACTGATGACATTGCAAATATCTTCATGAAGGAGATTTTCAAATTGCATGATTGCCTAAGGCAATAGTCTCTGATAGATATGTCAAGTTCACTTCCAATTTTTGGAAGGGGTTGTTTTTGGATTTGGGTACGAAGTTGAACTTCAGCATTGCCTACCATTCTCAGACTGATGGTCAGACAGAAATAGTCAATCAGGTGCTTGAAGACATGCTTCGCATGTATTTGATCGATAAACCCACCAAGTGGGAATATTACTTACACTTGGTAGAGTTTTCTTGTAACAATGGATAGTAGGAATCCTTGGGGATGAGTCTGTATGAAGCTTTGTATGGCAGAAGGTGTAGGACACCAGTGACTTGGGATAATCCAGTGAACAGGGTCGTGCTTGGTCTAGAATTTCTCAAGGAGATGGAGTAAGAGGTTGTAAATATTAGAAAGAATCTGAAAGCAGCCCAGGACATGGAGAAAATCTATGCAGATAAGCATAGGGTGAACATAGAGTTTAGTGTCAAGGATCATGTTTACCTTAGAGTGAGGGAAAAGAAGAGTTCCTTGAATCTTGGAAGTTGTGCCAAGTTTTCACCTAGATATTGTGGGCCATTTGAAGTGCTTGAAAGAATAGGGCCAATTGCAAATAGACTTGCATTGCCTTCTAGCACTAGAGCTCATAATTTTTTTCATGTTTCTTTGCTTAAGAAATATGTACATGATCCTAACCATGTGATAAATTGGGATGTGATTCAAGTGGAACCCGAGGGAGATTTCCAAATCGAGCCAATGCACATCCTCAATAGGAACGTCACAATGCTTCAGAACCGAGCCATAGGGCAAGTAAAGGTGTAATGGGAGCACTACAATCCTAAAGAGGCTACATGGGATCTGGAGGATGCCATGTGATTAGCACATCCATTTTTGTTCAATTCTATGGAACATTGAGGCGATACCAGTGTAGCATTTTGTTTAATTTTGTAAAGCACTGAGGATAGTGCTATTGAAGGGGGAGGGGAATGTAACACCCTGGTTTTGACCCCGTTTGCATTAAAAATGTATATGATGTATATATTGTAATTAATCATGGTGTGGAGCTAAAGGAAAAATCCCCACCATCAATTTAAGGTTTTATATTCTGGCGATTAAAATCGTTACCGAAGGTATATTCATGCTAGCCGACACATTATAATTTTGGCATCATGTAAATATGCATTTTAATTAAAATAAACCCCAACCAGCTATGTCAATGCAACCATAATGAAAAGGACATGATTTTCCTAAGGATAAGGAGGGGGAAATGTTTAACCTTTGGGGAAAATAGGGAAAATGCATATGTCAATAGGAGAATCCATCAATCCTTAGATATAAATTTAGGAACCATTGCTATTTGGGCCTTTGATATTCCATAGCCTTGGTCCATGTATTTATTACATGTATTTTTATTATTTTAGGCTTTATGCATTCATATATGTTGAAAAACACCTATTTTTATGAATGTTTCAAGATATTCATTTCATTATACTTCAAAGCCAATTTCATTAGGCTTGCCTTGCATTCATGTATGTTTAAAAACACTACTTTTCATGAATGGGATTTTTCATAAGATATTCATTTCCAAATACATTTTATTGATGGCAACGCTACTTGTTTTAGGTTTAGACAACACAACCTAGGAAACTCAGAGCCAAGACACAAATAAACAGGGAAGCTTGTACAATCAAAGAGGCTCTAGTGGGGAAAGGTCCTCCATGCCACAAGTCAAATAGTAGGTATGGTCAGAAACATAACTGGAAGGTAATGGATGAGCAGAGATAGTGAATAATGAAATCAACACAAGCAAGCCAAAGTATGGTGGGAATGACTACCTTTATTCTCCCTAAGGAGGGTTAAACCAATGAGTATAGATCAAGAACTTCCAGGTCTGAGTAGGGACATCAATACATAATATCAATACATCCAAGTCCACATATTTATATGATCACCAGATCAAGACACTAAATGCTAATACATGTCACAAGAATGATCATAAGAGAAATGATAACCATAACACAAGATAATATAAGCTGAGTCATAAACATGTAAATAATCCATCTGAACCAACATTTGTCCAATGAGGAAACACTAAGACAAATCTAGGCACTACAAACTGCTCTACAAATGGCCAAAATGACTACATCAGTCCTCAAATATGAGTGTCCTCGGTGTAATATCCCTGGTTCTGACCCCGGTTGCATTAAAATATACATGATGTATATGTTGTAATTAATCGTGGTGTGGAGCTAAAGGCAAAAGCCCCACCATCGATTTGGCTGTGTTATGTTCCGGCAATTGGGATCATTGCCAATGGTATATCATGCTATCCAGCACATGATAGTTTTGCATCATGTAAATATGTACATTAATTGAAATAAACCTACAGCCAGCTATGACGGTGCAATGTTAAATGAAAAGGGCATGATTTCCTAAGGTTAAGGGGGGGATTGATAAACCTGGATTTCGTGGGAAAATCCATGTGTCACCACTCTTTTTTCTCACCTTCCCTTGTCTCATCCAACCACCACCTTAATTGTTCTTTTGTTAGTTGGGGCATCTATTTCGCTAGCAGGAAAACCACTACGCTCATGCCTGCACTCTCTCCACGACGCGCCTTTTGGGTTACAGATGGTCTGTCCAATATCCTAATCGTGAGCTGTTCATTTTTCCCATGCAGAGTGGAGTTAAAAGGGATTACAATCAATTGTTTGGGGGTTCATTCTCCTCTTACTCACCGACTGTTGGCGTAAGGATCGGTTCTTCCTCTTGTTCATGTAGAAATTCTGTGTTTTGACTCCACCATTATGGGACTGTGAAATGTTGCCGTGGTTTTCACTATGGGATGTTTTCCATGGTTTCCTTGGTGATATGTCTTCCTCCTGTCTATGTTGAGGATCGGTTTCCTACCCGCGTTCCTATTGTAGTTGTCTAGATATTTCATTATTGATCGTGGATAGTGGTTTTCTTTTCTGGTTCATTGGCTGTTATTTCCCACATTTGTTGGCTGAGTTGCCTTTGCGATTTGGGCTGTTGTAGATCACGATGGAATCATTTTGGCCATGATAGGGCCAAGAATGATTCAGGGGTTGTTTTCCCCTGACAAAGCTGTAATTGTTGGTTTTGATGCATGCATGCAGTGGTTGGTCTTCGGACTGTGTGGAGTGGGATTGAAGGTTGGGTTTGCTTGAGAAACCTGGGTCCGGGGAGCCACACAGACAGAGTTAGATGGTTGGATTTCTTCTCCACAACCCCGGAAGAGCACTAGCAAGGGAAGTTAGGGCCTGAGGGACTGTGAAGTAGAGAAGGGGTTGATTCCTAGTGTCGGGTGTGTGTGGGTGTCTTAGAGTTCAGGCTAGCTCTAGTGTAGGTGTCGTTAGCTCTTCCATGAGCTCACCAGCTTAGCATTTAGCTTCTCCCAGCTCCTTGATAGCATGATAAGCCCTACTGTGTGGGCTTGGCTGATTTGTGTACCTTGTCTATGTGTCAGCCTGCTTAGTCCCTTATTCCTTGGGGAATCATGCCTAGCTCGGGGGTGGTAGTGTTGTTGATAGATTGATGAGCACGTTGTCCTATGGTTGGGTGGAACCTTGCAACGACGTAGCTGGTTGCGGGGCAAGTTCTTCATGAGATAAGTATCCTTGTCTATTTCATCTCCTCAATTATATTTGATGGCTAATGAACTATGATGAACATGTTGAATGCCTAAATGTATATTTGCTTCCATTGTGGATGTGAATGACTATGCATCTTAGCATGTTTTATGTTTTAATAATTTTATTTCAGCATTTTATGTATGTTCATGTTCATGGGGCTAGTTGCCCGGATGTTTGATGGTTTGGTAGCATCCTCTTCACCGATTGGAGGGTCGGGGACGTTACAGTATGGTATCAGAGCTCATGGTTGCAGCATGGGCCTGAATGGGCCGTGCAGATGTAGTGACAGAGCCATCATTGCAGCATTGGGCCTCAGAATGCCATGAAAGATCATCTAGCAGAGGCAGGTTGCCTTCTGCCCAGTAGAGATCACAGATTTATGCTAGAAAACTTTCACAAAATTTTTCTAAGTGCCAGAATTGTCGGCTCATTGGAAAACTTAGTGAGAAGTTCTTCTGATGCAACGGATCACTCAATTGGAAGATCCTTCGACGCAGCAAAATGCATAGTCTGAAGACCACCCGACACGGAGAAAAGACGAAGGAAATAAAATTTTCTAAGTTTGATCATCGGTGATCGGCGGAAGTTAGTGATTTCATCGCTGATGATTAGACGATGGGAGCGCTGAAATGTCGATGGATATCCTGTGAAGGATTACGAAACACCAGCTCGCTTAGTCGAGACCATCAATTAAATTTAGATGATGAACCAGCTGATGCGAGCAGTGCAAAACTGAAGTGTTAAGACCATCGGCGATCGACGATGATTAAAGGATTGGATCACCAATGATTAGTTGACGGCGTAGCCGAAACATCAAAAAATAGATAGTGAAGGAACCGATACGTCAGCAAAGAATAGGAGATGATTGAGCCGATGAAGTGGTGGAAAGAAGGTTAAAGAAGAAATTTCGGAAATTTTTTTTTAAGTATGGGAATTGTCGGTCATTGGAGAAACTTAGTAGATTCGGGAGTCGCAGTTTCAGTGAGGATCAGCCGAAGACTGTCGAAACATTAGTTTAGTATAGTTTAGGAAACATCCGATATTGACCTTCGGCGTCGGCAAAAAAGAAAATCTAGTCATTCGAACCACCGATGCTGTCGGTGAAAGTTAGTTGTTGGGTTCACCGACATAGAAGGAAGAAGAAAATTTTTGAAATTTTGTTGAGTGTTGAAAACCATCGGCCATTGGCGAAATTTAGACGATGAGACTACCAATGGATGTCAACGTAGATTTGTAGAGGATGAAGCTGCCGAGGTCTAGTGAAGTGGATCAGCGAAACTTAGTTGAAGGAAGAGTCAATGCAAAGAAGAAAATTCAAAATTTTTCTAATTGTTGGTCATCGGTGATTGGTGAATGATAGATGATTAGAGCGACGATCGACGGAAGATAGTTGATCGAGGGTCTGCCGTTGCAGCTGTTTAGTAGACTATCCCTCCGATGGACAGTTGTTCCGATCGCTGATCGAAAAATTATAGTGGAAGTATTCACCGACACCGTGGGAGAAGGACATTGGAAAATTTTAGCTGATTGTGCGTCCGTAGTTGTGGAATTCTAGAGGACTAACCTTCCCATGGGTAGAATTATCGACTACCGATGTCGTAGTGACTTGAGGTTCTGACCACCGAAAGGAAATAGATGAGCAACCCACCAATGCAGATTGAAAGATTAGACGTTTTGATCATCGAAACGTCGAAAAGATAATGGAAAAGAGACCTCATGAACAGTTCGAAAGTCTAGAGGACTGAAGGTCCAATACAGTGAAATGTTAGGTGTTTCGACTATGGAAGTGTCGGAAAAAAAAAATTGTTGGAAAAGGGTTCGATTGGGCCAAAGGAAATTTTGGGTTTTTCAAAGTGGAATTTTTCTCAGCAAATTCCAGGTAGTGTTCTAGTGGGTTTTGCAGTGAATTCTCATTGGATTTTTCAGTAGGAAGAAAACCCTAGGTGGTTGAATTTTGTGTTTCAAACCAAAATTCAGTGGTGTGTTTTTCCATCATTTTTGAAATGGTGTGGTTTTCACACCCGAGGTCAGAATGAAGCATGTGGATAGGCGTTGGAAAGCTTATCCAGCAAGGAACAAGGGAGAGTCACCAAAATCTGAATGTGGAGCAGCAAAGTTCTATTGATTGCTTGAAAAATAAATGTGATGCTATTAATATGGACGATTATCTAGAAATTGCATGCCTAGAGGTAGCAAGACCATGAAGTCAAACCAGTTGTTGTGTGGAAGAGGAGTTCCATGCAGGGATGAGGAACTTGAAAAAGGGAAATTTCCTTAAACCCTATCTTGCAAATTATGATTACAAGTTTTATACATGAAATGTATGAGGATATGCCTTGCATGCATAAGATATTACAAGTTTATAATGAGCCAATAATGATAATTATTGCATTGATGTTGGAATTAGTGGAAAAACCAACGACAACATGGACATGGCTGAATATGTTGTTGATGCTCACGAATGTGACTAGCAACCCTATGGAGAAAGGGATAAGGCAACAAGTCCAGAATCAAAAGTTGGTGAGAAAATTCTACAATCTCCTGCAAAGGACCAACCAAACTGGTAATGTCAAGGGTGTAAGATGGACCCATGAAGGTAAGAGTTTAATTATGACAATTGCATGGAGTGGTAAAAGCAAGAGGTCTCATACCATGTGGGTATTTGAATTTTATTCTGCATTCATATGGAAATGTGTCATGCCTGTATTATGTTGTTATAGCTTAGTAGCCCCAAGGAAGGTAAGCACTGATGATCTTGATTGTAGTCATGCATCCTATATGAAGTAATCAGGGTTAGGCCATGCATGGTATGCTTGAATGCATAGTATTCTTGAATCAATGCAAGGTAGCATTCAGTGGATATGCATTAAAGGATTTTATAAATCTTGTAGTTATGCATTGAATGGATGCATATGAAGGGTGTGAGTAACTGATTTCGTAACTATGGGTGTAAATGTTGTGATGCATTGCATGAATGCATTGAGATAGTGCATGTAATATTATGAATAACTAATGGCTGAAATGATGAATTGATAACAATTCTAGAACCATTTCAAGAGCTGTTATGAATGTAGGATAGTAAGTACAAGAAGAGGGTAGTCATAATCAATTGGCTACCGGAAATGCACTATGGAAGGGCAAGGTGGTACAAATGATATGCTTGTGAAGTAAGGCGTATCTGAACACTTCATTTTGTCATAAATGATGTGACCTTGCAAATTTTAGCATGATAATGATTGTGTGAAGTAAATGAGTTTTAGTAATATTGATATGATTAACAGTTGGAAGTGTTTGAATCTTATAAATTCTGAAAATGCTTCAATGATTGTTGCAGCAATGAAAAAGTTATATGCATCAAGACTTACTAAGTGTTTGGCTGACTGAGGTTCAGGTTTCAGCTAGATTGTTTGGGGCATGGCAAAGTGGGTAAGACCATGACAAAGACTGGAATATACCACGTGAAAGAGCTAAACCTCATGAGAAGAATCTCATGGTTGTGAACATAGTTTGTATGCTGAATGAATTGTCAATTTAAAATTGTAAATTTCAGATTTAAGAAATTGCTGACAACTACTAATCACTCTTGGCTTGCATAGAATTGTGTCAGGAGGACGCATTGTAAGTGGGTGTTCATGTTATTCTAGTAAGCATAAAATCATAATGTCCATGATGGTGCTGCTTATAAGAGACCCATAAATGAGGATCACCTCATTTCCAAGCAAATCAATTTCTGTAGTAGACAGAGTTGCAAATTCCTATTGAATTTAATTACTAATGTCATTGCTTGGTATGGAACAATCAGTTTGGATTGTATTATCAGATAATGATTGACTATTTGGCTACTTGATGAATGTGCTAGGGGTACACATTGCAGGAAGACCATGTGTGATGGCTTGAAGGAGCCATACTTTATGTGTAATTTCTCCCCTATCTTGGAAATGGGTTTCGGGTGAAACTCCATTGGACATTTTGGAAATGTCTCATCTACACTACATGTCGGTAAAACATGTGTGGATATTAAATGTAAAAAGGATTTGGGATGGAAAAATGAGGGAATTTCGAATCAAATAAGGGATCCCCCATTCCTCCTTAACGAAGGAATACTGCCTCGGAAAATGGATAAGTGTTCTTTGACCCTAGCTAAGAATATGCATTTCAAATTGTTAAATTCAATATGCAGAGCATGTTTCGATTTTGTTTCCATTATGGGAAATTGCTTGAGTATGAATAGGTCCTACATGGTTCACATCGGAAAGGGGTGTACACTTTGTCGATGTCGGATCATGAAAGGGTTTTCAATATTGATTACGCCCTAGGGGGTGGACGCACTCC
Source organism: Pseudotsuga menziesii (assembly GCA_001517045.1). Taxonomy (NCBI): domain Eukaryota; kingdom Viridiplantae; phylum Streptophyta; class Pinopsida; order Pinales; family Pinaceae; genus Pseudotsuga; species Pseudotsuga menziesii. The sequence goes on from LPNX010572883.1 coordinate 250,554, forward strand.
TGGTGTCTCAATACTTGATAGGGAATGATATGAAATGTGATTCCAGTTTTAGAAAAATGATGCTGATGAGTTGCTTATATTGCATGTGTTGTCAGGCTAAATAGATGCAGTATGGTGTTGCACACTAAATGGACTATGGCTTGGGCTCATCCTACCTCCTACTAAAGAGCATAGAGAAGGAGACATTCCCAAGGGACTGGAGAGCAGAGAAGGGGGTGGTTTCTTGTGTTGTATGGGGTAGTGGAATTAGAGCTCACTTCTAGAAATGGTAATGATAAATTTTCCTTCCCAGTCGGCATAAAGATGTACTGGAAGACGATGTTGGGCTAGTATATGCCTGGGGATCCATAGTATATCCTGGACCTTGAAATGGTCGTTTATTGTTGATATAAGTGCATGTGTTATTGTTGATGGCCTGATAAACCCAACTGCGTTGGATTTTCTGATTGGTTGTTGATATAAGTGCATTGTTGATATAAGTGTATTGTTGATATAAGTGCAAGTGATTTGTTGACGGTCTGATAAACCCAACTGAAGGTTGGCTTGATTGTGTAATTATTTGATGTTGTGGAAATTGTGGAAACATTACGGTGTTGGCTTGACTACCTGTAGTCTGATAAACCCAACTGTTAGCTGGCTTGGATGAGTAGCCTGATAAACCTAGAAGTGTATTGGCTTGATTGGCTGCAGCCTGATAAACCCAATTGTATATTGGCTTGGATGGATAGTCTGATAAACCCAACTGTAGGTTGTCTTGACTGTGTCTGATATATATAAAATGATGTTGTGAAGTAGCCTACGTGCTGACCTAACATCCAAGTCCATAGGCGATCCCAAGGCTTGCAAGGCAAAGCGGGATCCTGTGGACCAAAGAGGAAACACACAATACAGATAAGTATTGAATTATTTTGCAATTTCTTGCTTATGAATATACATGTGTATATGATTTGGTTAAGATGTTTTAAGATCTTGTTTAAGAGATAAAAACTGATGAGAATAAACTAAACATGTGAATTTATTCGATGTTTGAATATAGGTATCACTGGAAGCGAGGACTATGAAAGAATCCTAGGAGTACATGTGGACATGTGACTGTCCTGAAGAGCTCAGAATGAGTAGTGATGAAAAAGGTGCTAGTGAGACTGTGAAGTTCCTAGCAGCCGAGACAAACCATGTGGGGAGGATCCATGGTAGAGAGGTATGAAATAGACTGGAGACACTAAATGTCATGACCAAGAGGGATTGGGCCAACATTCATGGTGAAGTGAAAGAGGCTGAGAGCATGAAAACCACAGCGGTGGTGTGGGTTCCAGGATGGAACAAGACAAAGATGGGAAAAACTCTTGCTGCTCTCTCTTTCCTTTTGATTATATACATATATATATATACTTATGCATTGTGAAAAAAAAATATTGTTGAATGCATGTATGGTTGAAAATAGAATGTGTCTATTTTCTTAAAAGAATTTTGAATGCTGGAATAATTAATTCCCTACACAAGAATGGACATGAATGAGTTCATGTGCCTGTTGGGAAGGCATGAAAAATATGAAAGTCTTCTTGATGAGACTTGGACTGTCATGCCAATTGGGAAATTAATTGACAGATTTTTATATTATGCTTGGTCTGACAAAATTTCAATGATGCATTTCACAGGTGAGAAAAGCGAAATTTAGTGATGCACATTGATCATGGAAGCCAACCAAAAGCTGTTGGATTTGGCTGGAAGTCTCCTTAAAACAATTGCCAAGACCCAAGAAAATCTTGGAGAGATACTCAAGATACATAGAAGTTCCTAGACTTGGGGATGAGTAGAAAGCTGAGAACCAGCAAGAGAATCTTGTGGAAGCCGAGGGCTTGGTCCTGAAAGTTCAAGTAAATAATTGAACGTGGGACAGATCTGCAAAATTTTGAAATTTTGATGTGCAAATGGTATATGCATTTTTATGTATTGGAACACTGAGGATGGTTTTATTCCAAGGGGGAGGGGATTTTAATATCCCCGGTTCTAACCCCGGTTGCATTAAAAGATACATGATGTATATGTTGTAATTATTCATGGTGTGGAGCTAAAGTCAAAAGCCCCACCATTGATTTGGTTGTGTTATGTTTCAGCAATTGGAATCGTTGTCAATGGTATATCATGTTATCCGACACGTGATAGTTTTGCATCATGTAAATATGCACATTAATTAAAATAAACCTACAGCTAGCTACAACGATGCAATGTTAAATGAAAAGGGCATGATTTCCTAAGGTTAAGGGGGGGATTGATAAACCTGGATTCCGTGGGGAAAGCCATGTGTCACCACTCTTTTTTCTCACCTTCCCTTGTCTCATCCAACCACCACCTTAATTGTTCTGTTGTTAGTTGGGGCATCTATTTTGCTGGTAGGAAACCACTATGCTCATGCCTGCACTCTCTCCACAATGCGCCTTTTGGGTTGCAGATGGTCTATCCACTATCCTGATCATGAGCTGCTCATTTTCCCCAAGTAGAGTGGAGTTAAAAGGGATTACAATACATTGTGTGGGGGTTCATTCTCCTCTTCCTCACCAACTGTTGGCCTCAGGATCGGTTCTTCCTCTTGTTCACGCAGAAAGTCTGTGTTTTGACTCCACCATTGTTGGACTGTGAAATGTTGCCATGGTTTTCACTGTGGGATGTTTTTCGTGGTTTCCTTGGTGATATGTATTCCTCCTGTCTATGTTGAGGATCAGTTTCATGCCCACGTTCCTAATGTAGTTGTCCAGATATTTCATTATTGATTGTGGACTGTGGTTTTATTTTTTGGTTCGTTGGTTGTTGTTTCCCACATTTGTTGGCTGAGTTGCCTTTGCGATTTGGGCTGCTATAGATCGTGGTGGAATTGTTTTGGACACGATAGGGCCAAGAATGATTCAGGGGTTTGTTTTCCCCTGTCAAAGTTGTAATTGTTGGTTTTGCTGCATTCATGCAGTGGTTGGTCCTCAGACTGTGTCGAGTGGGATTGAAGGTTGGGTATTCTTGAGAAACCTGGGTTTGGGGAGCCACACAGACAGAGTTATATGGTTGGATTTCTTCTCCACAACCCTGAAAGAGCACTGGTAGGGGAATTCAGGGCTTGAGGGATTGTGAAGCAGAGAAGGGGCTCATTCCTGGTGTCGTGTGTGTGTGGGTGTATTAGAGGTCAGGCTAGCTCTGGTGCAGGCATCCTTAGCTCTTCCATGAGCTCACCATCTTATCATTTAGCTTCTATCAGCTCCTTGATAGCTTGATAAGCCCTACTATGTGGGCTTGGCTGATTTGTGTACCTTGGCTATGTGTAAGCCTACTTAGTCCCTTATTCCTTGGGGAATCATGCCCAGCTCGGGGGTGGCAATGTTGCTGAGAGATTGATGAGTACGCTGGCCTATGGTTGGGTGGAATGTTGTAGTGACGTAGCTGGTTGCGGGGCAAGTTCTTCATGAGACAAGTATCCTTGTTTATTTCATCTCTGCAATTATATTTGATGGCTAATGAACTATGATGAACATGTTGAATTCCTGAATGTATGTTTGCTTCCACTATGTATGTGAATGACTATGAATCTTAGCATTTTTTATGTTTTAAGGATTTTATTTCAGCATTTTATGTATGTTCATGTTCATGGGGCTAGTTTCCCATATGCTTGATTGTTTGGTAGCGTCCTCTTCACCGGTCAGAGGGTTGGGGACATTACACTCGGACTTAGTCATTGCATGGGAGAGTACTATAGTCCATCAATCAAATCATGATCCATCATAGATGCTCATCTCAACATCTCATATGTAGGGGAACTGGCTGAAAAAGTGTATTGAAATCTGACATTAGAGGAAATTTCAACTCAAAATGGGTCTCCTAAGGAAAATAATAAAATAATAGTTAAAAGAATAAAATCATAAATCCAATGCAACCACTTGTTGAATGAATCTATTGAGATTTCTTTACAGTTAATGATACAACAAGTCAAAGATGGCTTGTAATTAATGTGAATGAAAATTTAAGCCATTATAACTTGTGGTTTGAAAATCGAAGAAGGATAAAGAGAAATGAAATCATGCCAGGGATGAGATTGATTGTTGCAAACTTATTCCATCCATAGATCGACAAGATCATAAAATTTATGTAAGTTTAAATTTGACGAAAGAAAAGAATATGATACATGATTCATCCCTCCTAGGCCATCATAGTTTCCCTCATCTTTCTGGTTAGCACACTCAATCATACTCACATTATGATCAATGGTGAAACAAAATAGGGACAAATTAGAGATCAATCAACCAGAAATTGAGATTAACCCCATTTGTTGTTTAAAAAATGAGAACATATGGAATTGGTCTTTATAGAAATTTTCAATCACCCAATCAAATAGATTAGCAACATTGAAAGCATTATGCACCAAGGATGAAAGGAGATGAAATGTTTTATCATTGACCACCTGGCACTTTTGAGACTATGTACCAAAAATTTCACATGACACCATACAAATATACTTCAAAAGCTGGGATGGGAGGGTGGATTGAAAAATTAGAACTTGATTTGCATAACCTAAAAGTGCTAACACCAATCTTGTATGTGATATGGGACATTTGTTAAAGAAATTGGAAATATTAGCACTAACCTCCCAAGAACTAGACTCACTATGATTAATCTCCTCAACCAAATCATCTTGGCCAAAAATCTGATGGGGAATAGCAACAACATTATAAGAATCATTCCTTGGAGGCTCTTGATGACTATTTGGACATAGATTCTAGCTCGAAAGATGTGACAAAGAACACTCTAGGTCAAGTTCGCTCACTAACATATCATCATCATGTGGTTTTTCTTCTTTAGATTGTTCATTACATTCAATTGAGGATAAATTATTATCATCATTCATTTGATAAGGAAAAATATCAAAATGTTCATTTCTGAATTCCTTATAATCGTCACAAACTTGGTCTTCAACCACAATATGACCACATGATTTCTCCTCAATGGAAATTTGATTAATTTCAACCTTTTCTTCTTCTGTAGATACATAATCAAAGTCTGAATCGAGATTTGGATAACTTAAATTATCGTCAATTAGGTAATGACTATGGATTTTCTCTTCTAAAGGCTCTATAATGGACTCACAAATGGAAGGCTCAACTATAGATGTTTCTTGATGGGGATTGTTAGGTTCCCTTCTGTGGATTAAATCCAAGCTTTTCTCTGTGATTGCTTCAGGTAATAATAACAAAGTATCTCATATGATTTTATTGATATCCCTCTTAGTTTCAGTGTGAGGTTTTGAAACATTAGTCTCAAGTACTCTGTAACATTCTTATGGATTGCAGGAACGCTCATAATTTGGAACATTTCAGGAGAGGAATGATCCAATTGAGAAAGAAAACTGTCAATATATTGATTATTAATTGCACAATCATTGCTAGATCTACACTCTAAATAATTATCAGTGTTCCTACCCCACTTATCTATTAAAATATCTATGAACATGTCATACCCAGTGATGGATTCTGGTGCTAACTGATCAAACCATAGTTGAGCATCCCCTCGCAAGGATTCTCCTAAGGCTCACATATAAACATCTTCATTGTCTACACCTCTAATTTCCATGTAATCCCATAGAATATCCGAATGAATTTCAATAGATAGATCCTTATTTCCATTAAACTGGGGCAACCTCCTAGTGTAATCGTTTGGCATAGGATGAGGTTCCCTCGGTATTTCAGAAAAGTCAAAAGGAGACTGTTTTCCTTGTTTTTTAACAACTATGATTACTTGGATAGAAGGATTTGACTGGGACTTACTTCTAGGTTCATGTCGACCTACAAGTTTATCAGGGGTTGTCACCACAAAACTTGTATTACATTGATGAAGAGGATTACAAGGATCATTCACTTGATGCTTTTTTACTAGTCCACTCAGGATGGTTCGGAAATATTTATTGCATGGGTGAGGTGATTGGTGGGTATCATAAATATTGTGATAACTAGATTCATACCCATAATCATGCTCAAGATCATTTTCATACCCATAGTCTGACCTCCATCTATCCCTTCTATTTATTCGTCTTTTAAGTTCATTTAAACTTTCATTTAATTCCTCCATGCGTCTGATAAATATATCCGAATTCATTACGATTTATGTGATGGGTTCTCTTCTCAGTGGATTTGTGTTGTGGAGTCACCAGGTGAACAAATTGTCGTGTTCACCAACGGATGATGTCGTAGCAAAGATAAGTGAAATTAATGCAGTGATTGTAAATATTTAAACATGTAAAATGCAATCACTGATATTAGACTGGATGTGATATGAATGATAAAAAAATGTAAGTACATTCACAGACACTGAAGGTAAAATAGATGAACCAAGGTAAGCCTCTACCTCCCTGACAACGATGCCAAAATTTTATCATCAACCTTGTAGTTGCCTATGTGATATGGATCCAGGATGGATGGTAGAGAAACAAGCAACTAAGGAGATGGAACCAAGATTGCCTCGACTCCCAAATGGATGATTTTCATGCCAATAGATACAGTATTCACTTGATGCTGTCGTAGCCCAAGACAACAATGGGGGAGACCCAAATCTACTCCCAACAGGAGAGACCAGAACTAGACACTAGATCATATCAAATGGACTTGAGGTACATAAGGTGTAAGGTGATGGAAACCCTATATCTATGGATGATGTCGCTAGATGAACCAAGGCTCTAGATCGAGGTTTAGGAGATATGAAATTTGATCCAAGTTGGGACACAAGTGACCTATGAGGCAAATACTAGATCTGAGATTTAGGTACTAGCAAAAGATGAAGACATCTGTTGCCTTGGGAAATGTGACCAATGTAGGGAGGCAAAGAACAATATTGGGGCTATCTAGTACCAACGGATAAACTAGAAAGAAGGTATGAGAATGTCCAAGCACCCGAGCCACCAGGAAAAGGTCAAAATACAAGAAAAAGAGGTAAAAGAGGGGTAGCTCTAGGGTTTGGAGAACTTGTGCCTTTGTATTTGGGTAATTGGAATCACCTTTAGCCCAGCATTAAGGAAGAACCACTTAGGGTATGACCTGATCTACAAAACCCAGAAACAGTTTGCCGAAAAAGATAAGATCGCAAGGAAAGATGGAAACATGAAGGGTAGCGCTAGGGTTTAGAGGACAGTGCCTTGGGATTTGGGCCAAACGAGGTCACTTTAGCAAAACCTTTTTGAAGACCCACTTGGGGTTTGACCTGATCTACAAAACCCAAAAGTGGTTTGCCAAGAACTCAAGCAGTTTGAGCCATAATATTTTTTGTGTTTTTAAATATTTAGGGTTTTAACATGTAAATGAAGGTGTCAATGGATTTAGATATAGAAAAGAAGAACTAAATTGTAGATCTTACCTGGAAAACCTTGTATATTCCTTGATAGTGATGATCTATGCCATCCCAATTAATTTGAGAAGAATTGAGGGAGTTTCTATGCCCAATGTTTTGCCCCAAGAAGCCACTGCGCCATCTCTCCTACACAGCAAACATCAAGCATATTAGATTTTTTGTTTCATGAGAAAAGAATAGATGCTACAGAAAAATTTCAATATGAAATCATAGATCACATTGATACTAATGAAAACCCCATGATACAAAATGAATCCAAGCCAAGTGAGTTGAGGAAACCCTACAAAATCGCCCAAGTTGAAGTTGCCCTCCTGTAGACAAGATAATGTTTCCTGAAAAACTTTATAGATCTCACATCAAATACCCAAGTTCTAGGAACCAAAATATTTTCCAATCACCATCTAAGAACACCAGATGAAAAGGAGATCCAAAATATTTCCACAAGAATAGTTTTCTATTATCTAGATCCAAGAGTGAAAGACCCCTTAAAAATGAGAAGCTCTCTCCTTTAAATATGAATGAGAGAAACAAAACCATAACCAATTTTCAAATGGGTGGCTAAGATTAAAATATCCAAAAGTTCTAATCAGTTGTTGAGATGAGCTCAACATACAATACATGGATCAATACAATAATATAATATAAAAATGGACCAAATCACCCTAGGAGAGGGGATCCCACTCAATAAAAAATAAATGAAGCTCATGGTGGGTCTAGGGAGTGTTAAATAACTCCCCTATGGTGTCCCCATGGCACAATAAAATAATATAATTTTTTAATTTCAAAATAGTGCCTCTCTGAGGAAATCATGAGCCTTCAAAAGCTCCAGAAAATAATAAAATATGCCCAAAACTAGATGTGGGCCCATCCAAGTGTTTTAATTGTTGGATAATGGGTGGAAGACATCACAATTATCATTAGATCTCATCCCATGCCATTTCCTTGCATCAGTATCCCAAATATAATTCTTCAATAGCCATTTTCATTATTTTGTATCTTCCTTGGGAAACGTGATGTGCCAAAAAATGCCTCCTAGGGTTCCTGCGTTATCCAACTGATCCCACCAGGCTCTTTGGGAGGGGGGTAATATGGTACAAAGGATGAAGGCTAAAATTCATAAGGCTAAGGCAAAGGGTGACCACCAAATTGACATTGTGACACTTTGGATATGAAAATGGGACACTCACTCTAGCATATGACAGACAAGCAACAACATAGGGGATGGCAGTGTCTCACAAATGGGTAAGTTACTTTCAGAAATGATTATTCACCTTGACAAATGCTTATAATCCAAATAAATACAAGTGAGGACAACAATCCTTAGATATAACTTTAGGAGCCATAGCTATTTGGGCCTTTGATATTCCATAGCCTTGGTCCATGTATTTATTAGATGGATTTTTATTATTTTAGGCCTTATGCATTCATGTATGTTGAAAAACACATCTTTTTATGAATGTTTCGAGATATTCATTTCATTATACTTCAAAGTCAATTTCATTAGGATTTCCTTGCATTAATGTATGTTTAAAAACACTATTTTTCATGAATGGGATTTTTCATAAGATATTCATGTCCAAATACATTGTATTGATGGCAGCACTACTTGTTTAAGGTTTAGCCAACACAACCTAGGCAACTCAGAGCCGACACACAAGTAAAAAGGGAATCTTGTCCAATCAAAGAGGCTCTAGTGGGTTAATGTCCTCCATGCCACAAGTCAAATAGTAGGTCGGGTCAGAAACATAACTGGAAGGTAATGTATGAGCGGAGATAGTGAATAATGAAACCAACACTAGCAAGCCAAATTATGGTGGGAATGACTACCTCTATTCTCACTAAGGGGGGTAAAGCCAGTGAGTATAGATCAAAAACTTCTAGGTCTGAGTAGGGACATCAATACATAATATCAATACATCCAAGTCCACATATTTATATGATCGCCATATCAAGACACGAAATGATTATACATGTGACAAGAATGAGTATTAGAGCAATGATAACCATAACACAAGATAATACAAGCAAAGTCATAAACATGTAAATAATCCATCTGAACCAACATCTGTCCAATGAGAAAACACTGATACAAATTTGAGCACTACTAACTGCTCTACAAATGGATAAAATGACTACATCAGTCCTCAAATATGTGTGTCCTGAGACTCAGTCATGGCATGGGAGAGTACTATAGTCCATCAATCAAATCATGATCCATTAGAGATGCTCATCTCAACATCTCATATGTAGGGGAACTGGCTGAAAAGTGTACTGAAATATGAAAAATAGAATATGGTAGCCCGACTACTATATATGTGATAACAGGGGGGATGGTGTTAGGGTTTGGGGGTGAGAGAGATGGGTGGGGGATATGAGTAGGTGGAGGAGTAAAGGATTGAGTGATTAAGTGAGAGAGAGACGAGGGGTGAAGAGTGTGGATGTTTAGGGATAGGAGGATGGGGAAGAGAAAGAGATAAAGATCCTAATGCGAAGAGGTGGAGGGGGTTTCGGGTAGAGAAAGAGAGAGAGAGTAAGGTAGGAGGAGGAGTAGAGAAAGAGATATAGAGTAAGGTGGGAGGAGGGGTAGAGGATTAGGGAGGATTAGGAAAGTTAGAGAAAAGGGGGGTATAGGGTGGGGGAAGAGAGGGAGAGTGAGAGAGAGACATATTAGGTGGTGGGGTGTATAAGTGGTATCGGGGCGGAATTATGAGAGACAAAGAGAGATGGCTTTACAACAAGGGGAGAGAGAGAGAGAGAGAGGTTAGGGGTTGTCATAGGTGACAAAGAGAGGTGGGGAGGTTGTTAAGGGGATGGGGGAGAGAGAGATAGATGGGGAATATTTGTAGGTGCAAGAGTAAGAGAGAGAAAGAGTGAGAGAGGAGGACAATGGATTAGAGGTAAGAGGAGGAGTAGGGGGATAGAGAGTGGGAGAGGGGATTAATAATGATGAGTGTGTGTGAGAGAGAGATAGAGAGAGAGTGA
>LPNX010572883.1:261921-370242 GCA_001517045.1 Pseudotsuga menziesii
GGGGGGGGTAAAGGGAGTGACATTAGATGGTGGTAAAGGGTTATACTTAAAGAGAGAGGGTGGTGTTAAGTGGTTAGTGATAGGGGAGGAGTAGTGGTGTGTGTGTGTGGGTGTTAGAGAGAGAGAGAGAGAGAGGGAGTGACATTAGATGGTGGTAAAGGGTTATAGGTAGAGAGAGAGGGTGGTGTTAAGGGGTTAGAGGTAGAGACAGAGGGGGGTGTTAGAATATTGAGGGTAAGTAGAGCGGGGGAGAAAGATAGTGAGATAATCGGTTAGTAAGGGTTAGGTAGACGAGGGTGGAGGAGAGAGAGAGAGAGAGATCATGGGGTAATAAGGGGTTATAGGTAGAGAGATAGTTTGGTGGTTGAGGGTTTAGAGGTAGATATATAAAGGGTTTTAGGATATTGGAGGTTAGTGAAGCAAGGGATAAATGGAGTGAGAGAAGGGGTTAGTAAGGGTTATGGAGAGGAGGAAAAGGGTGTGGGAGAGAGAGAGTAGGGAGGAAGGGTTTGAGGGGCCTAGGGGGATAGATAAGGGTAGGTGGAGGGTGTGGGTTATTAGGGGTAGGGGGTGTTAGTGAGTTTGAGAGGGGTTGTTTGGGGGTTGGGGGGGTGTTAGGGAGTTGGAGAGGGGGTGATTAGGGGGTTACGAGGGGGAGGTATTACATGGTTGGGGTTGTGTTACAGATTTGGAGAGGGGGTGTGGATGATTATGGGTAGGGAGTGTTAGGAAGTTGGAGAGGGGGTGTTAGTGGGTTAGGAAGGTGGTGTTAGGGAGATGGATAATGGTTGTTAGGGGGTTGGGAATGGGTGTTATGGGGTGTCAGGGACTTTATTGGGGAAATAAAACATGCTTTTACAAAATGCACATGTGTTTTGATTCTCTAGAATACATACACATTTTGGTTCTCCAAAACACGTACACATTTTAGAGAACCAAAATGCGTACACATTTTAGCGAACCAAAATGCACACACTTTCTGTTCTCCTATCCTTCATGTTATCCCACTTAGCTACCTTGGGATTTTTTATTTTTATGCTTAATAAACACGTAGGAATTGTTGAATTCTACAACAAGAATGTGTTTTGAAAAACATGCATTACATATAAAAGGCCCCCCATATTTGTGTGAGGGCCTAGTTAAATTATCTCCTTACTCTTTCTCTAGCTCACAATAATGGATAAGATGTTAAATACACACTTTTACATGTGAGAGGCATTGCAAGGACTTCCCCAATGTTTCTTCCATAAAGTGAGATGCATTTAATGACTTTTTGAAAGTCACTTTCAATTACATAAGTGATATCATGGTCCTCATTCATACTTAAATAGGCTCTGGAAATACATTCCAAAGGAATTTAAGGAAATTTTCGGGTTCTTTCCAAGACTCATGTTATCACCGGCCTTGTAGTTGCTTGTGTGAGGTGGATCCAGAATGGATGGTAGAGGGGAAAGCAACTAAGGGGTGGAACCACAACTGCCTAGACTCCCAAATGGATGGTTGTCATGCCAATCAAGGCATCCTTCACTTTATGTTATCCTAGTCCAAGACAACAATGGGGGATACGTGGATCTGCTCCCGACAGGAGAGATCAGACCTAGACACTAGAACAAATCAAATGGGGCTTTAAGGTATGTAAGGTGCAAGGTAAATGGAAACCCTAGCTCTAGGGTTTAGGTACTAGCAACTGATGGAGATGACCACTATCTTGGGAAACGTAACTATAACAGGGTAATCAAGGACAGAGTTGGAACCTTCTAGTAACAAGGAGACAGACTCGGTGAAATATAGGTAACTTGAGTTGTAAATGAATGTTGGCAAAGGGAATGGGAGTGAGGTCAAGTTAGGGCTAGCACTAGCTATGAGATCAGTGCCTTATGTGCATTGGGAAATGGATTCAACATCAACCCATTGTTCCAGTGAACCCACCTAGGATATACCCTGATCTATGGACCCAGACAAGGATTTGGCCCGAAAGATTCAAGTTACAAGAAAACTAGCAGAAGGAGGGCTAGCGCTAGGGATTGGAGAGGCAGATCTGCAGCTCTAGAGCCACCATGAGTCTATCAACTTAGTGCTGAAGGGGAAATGAGATCAGGGTAGCTTGATCTACAAACCCAAGTCAGCAAATTTCAGTAAAGATCAGATCTGGAAAAAGTCAAAAACTGATGAGGGAGGCTAGGGGGTGAAAACCAGTTTTTCAAATCTAGGGAAACTTGGAAATAACTAGCTCAGTGTTGGGGGGATTCTGGAATGCTCAAGCCCTAATATTAGCCTATCCTGACATAGTTTAGAAAAAATCAATTCTGGAAAAGTCTAGTTTTCAGTGAGGGCGCTAGGGTTGTTTCAATCAAAAAATTAGATCTAGGTCAAACTGCCAAGTATCTAGACAACATTGAGGGTGATTTGGACTGTGTGGGACCTGATCTATCCATCTATGAAGTCAAAAATTAGAAAAATTCAAAACCCTAGTAGGTCAAATTTTTCAGTGGGAGGTTTATGCAGTTTTCTGGATAAAATTCAAATCTAGGTCAAACCAGCAAGAATTTGACCAGCGTTGCAGTAGATTTAGTGAAGGGGAGGCCCAATATATGAAATCCAGAAGTGGTTTGGCCAAAGATCATATGATTCCTATATTTATTTCTTTTTAGGGTTTTTAGTATTTTAGGAGTTTTCAGAAAATTTGAAGTAAAGCAAGGTACAATGGATTAAGATCTAAAGAGAAGAGACTTACCTATTATATCTTACCTATAAATGATTGTATAAGTCTTTAAAAATTATTATCCTTTCTATCCCGATCAATTCTGGAAGATCCAAGTGGTTTCTATGAAGGATGTAAGCCACAAGCCACCAATGCACCCCCTACCCTACATGAGCAAACATCAACAATATCAAATTTTCCAATACAAGATAAAGAAACCAAATGCTACAATAAAGTAAAACGAAGTAATCATAGATCACAATGAAACTAATGAAAACCCCCTGATCCAAGATGAAGAAAACCAAGCGAGTTGAGGTCCCCCTGCAAAAACGCTCCAGCCAAAATGCCCTCCTTTAGGCAAGACAGTGACAGCAGAAAAATATAGATCTCACAAGGATTTATACAATACCAGGAAATAGAATACTATCCAATCACCATTTGAGAACATCATATTGAAAGCAAATCCATAAAATATCCACACAAAAATTCTTTCTATTATTCAGATCCAATAGCCAAAGACCCCTTACAAATGAGAAGCTCTCTTCTTTAAATAGAAATGAGAGAACACAATCATAACCGAATCCTAACCACTTTCAAAACAAGTGGCTAAGATTAAAAGATGAAATGTTCTAATAAATGGTTGAGATGAGCTCAACATACAATACATGGATCAATGAAACCATAAAGTACCAAAGTGGACCAAAACACCCATAAAGAGGGTAACCCACTCAACAAGAAATAAATGAAGCACATGGTGGGTCTAAGGAGTGTTTGACTAAATCCCTCTAGGTGTCCCCATGGCACAATAAAATAATATAATAATTTAATTCTTTGACTTTGTGCGTCCTTGAGGAGATCGTGAGCCTCCCAAAACCTACAGAAAATAATATAAAAATGCCAAAAAATAGGTGTGGGCCCAATCAGGTGCTGCAACTGCTGGAGGTGTGGAGTACATCACTCTCATAATTGTGACTCATCCCATGTCATTTCCTTGCCTCAGTATCCCAAATAGATTTCTTCAATAGCCATTTAATCATTTTTTAATCTACCTCGGGAAACATGAACCTGCCAAAACAGCCTCCTAGGGTGTTTGTATTGTTAAACTGATCCTACCAGGCTCTCTGGGATGGGGGTACTATGGTACAAACAAGTGGTTGTACCCCCTATTCCCATACAACTCCCTAGGAGATCCAACTAAAACATCTCCCTGCTCAAACATATCAACCTGTGAAGAAAAACTGCATCAGAAAGGCAGAATGAGCATGATCATATCTGCAAGTGCCCAGAACTGGAAATAAACTGTTTCATTGGACTCAAAGAGTCCAAATCCATCTAAGGTGTATACTCATACCCCTCATAGGTCTCTATCTGATCATCAATCATATCCAATAAAAAACCATCTGTAACTGATCAAACACCAATAATAACTCAAACTGTCATCCATCTACAGCAAGTGTAAAAGGCTAAGACATGCTCTACAACTCATTCAAGTAACAATCACAACAAGTATCATTCATTTCACTGGTGGTACATCAACCAATACATATATAAGGCTTTATTTATTATTACTCAGACTTAGACTTTCAAGACTATACTCACTTCATAGTTGTAGCCAATTTGCTAGTGAAGGGTGAAAATGACAAGGCTAAGGAAAAGGATGCATTCCTACTCAACTTTATGACACTTTGGATAATGGAAATGGAATACTCACTATAATCAATGTCGGACAAACAACAACACAAGGAATGGAAGTGCCTCACAAATGGATGAGTTGTTTAGAGAGTGCTTATTCAACTTAGGCATCATCAGTACATCAAGACTGATCCAAATTCATTAGGACCATCATTTTATTCCATGGAATTTTTGGCCTATATGACCCTTTAGGACTTCACCAGTGCTTAAAAGCACAACTAATTGCAGCTTTCATCCGGGACATATTTATTTTATAAGGTCAGCAATATTTGGATATAGCATATTTTTTACCATTTCTTTTTTGGACCTTTTCTTATACTCTTCAAGGAGTATTTTAGCATTTCATTTCCCTTTCCCTCTTTACATGTGTTAAGAAACACAGATTTATCATTTTTATTTTCCATGGGCACATATTCAATAATTTCAATACAGGTAGTACATGAACTTTCAGTTTTAGCCAACAACATCCCAAGTGACTAGGGGGAGTTCTGCACAGTGCCAAACATCAGGAAAACCGACTAGAATGATTTAGGCATACAATCCAACTCACCAAAGGCAAGTTTTGTCACCAACTCAGAGCTGAGACACAATATAAACACGGAGGTTTGTCCAACAAAATTTCTAGCGGGGAAAAAGGTCCTCCATGCCATAAGTTAGGAAGTCAGTCGGCTTGAAAATAAACTAGAAGGTAATGGATGGGTGGAGACAATGAATGATGGAGCCAACACTAGAAAACCAAAACAATGGTGGGAATGACTACCTCTATTCTCCCTAAGGAGGTTTAAAACCAATAAGTATAGATCAAGAACTTCCAAGTCTAAGTAGGGACATCAATACATAGTACAAAATACATTCAAGTCCATATAATTATGACCGTCGGATCACGATACCACAAGTTACTACATGTCACAAAAATCATTATAAGAGAAATAATAACCATAACACAATATAAAAAGTTGAGTCATAATCATGCAATATAATCCATCTGAAACATCATCTGTCCAATGAGAAAGCACTAATATAAAACTGGGCATTAGTAACTACTCTGTAATGACTAAATGGCTACATTGGTCCTCAAATCTGAGTGTCTTGAGAATCAGTCCTGACATGGGAGATTACAATAGTCCACAAATAAAATAATGATCTGTCAAAACTACTCATCTCAACATCTCATATGTAAGATATTTGGCTGAAAAATGTACTGTGTCTGAAAAATAGAATATGGTAGCCTGACTACTATATATGTGATAACAACTCCCCAAATTGAAGTATTCACCTTGAGTATAAATTCCTTTCAAAGTATCATTGGAATTAAGTATCTTCTCTCCCTTTCCAGACATTACTATAGCGAAGTATTCTCTATGAAATGCAAGCTAGGCACTAGTGTATGCATGAGGATATATGAACAATTTTATTCTGGTCCTTCATGATATTGATGGTTAAAGCTCTAGTTGGTCCAAGTTTTTTTATTAGTTTGAGTTCTTTCTAGGCATATTTCTTGTTACTCAAAGCTCCTAGCAATCATATTTGTCATAGTTTTCATCAGCTATAATTCCTCATTCAAATTTCTTGACCTCGTAGCTCCTTCAGTCAAATTTATTATTGATTAGCGTTCATGGTAAGGAAAATTGTTTTGAATTATGAACTATATGAATTCCAACCAATGTCCCTATTGCTAATAATTGTTTTTGATCAAATTTTTTGGTCGTTAGATCTCCTGTGTCAACTAGATTCAATGTTGATCATATAATTCATATTTCCCTATAACTCAATCTTTTGTTGCATCAAAGTTCCTAATGGTTATAGTTCCCTATGTCAAATTATTTCTTAGTTACAGTTCCACCTGTGACCATCCACTTGTGACTATCTCTCAAGGTACCCTGAAATGAATGAATATTTACTCATAAAGGAAATATAATACTACATGTTATGTCTCCTTAGTGAGTTCCTTTTCTTCCACCCACTTTGTGATGTAGTCTATGCATACTAGGATATTGACCTTCTAGCAAGATGGGGGATTAATTAGATCCATGAATTCCAAGGCCCATTTCTCAATAGGCTTGATCATAAGATGAGTCTGAAGTGGAATCTCATCAATCTTGTTTGGTTTCCCCATCCTTTAACAATTGTCACATCCTTTTACAAATATCTTGGAATCTTGAAATGTATTAGGGAAAAATGAGCCCAATCGCAACATCTTATGGATTTTTATTTTGTTGGAAAAGTTCCCTACACAAGGCTGAGCATGAGTGTGAGAAATTGCTTCTCAAGTTAGATCTAGGAGCTATAACAATTTCACCATCAAAGTGTTTGACAAAACATGCAAGAGAAAACAAAGAGATAGAAAATAGCTGGAACATCACATGTGAAAGGTGTCGATTACATCTCATATTATTATCATACATCATTTATAATACAATGGACAAATTCGAGTGGCTCTGGAAACCAATAGGAATTGTACATGTGTCAATGTGGAAAATGACCTCAATCTCCTCTACGTGGACCAATGGAGACCCAACTCAGCCCAAACAGACTCGAATTGATGTGTGAGTTGGTGAGGTGTGTTGGGTCATTAAAGACTCCAAGGCATGTGTGGGTGAGGAAATAGAGGCAAGTGGGGTGCTCTAGGTGGAAATAAATGCTCGTAGGAGAGCTAAAACATGCCAGATTCACCCTAGGCGCACTTAGTCAAACCATGGCCCCACAAATCAATGAGGTAGCACTCAAATGCATTAATGAGGGAGCACATGGGCTAGGTTGACCAAACCAGATGTTGTTGTATGTGTGAACAGGCCAAGTTAACTAGATATATTGTTGGTTTAACTCTCCTAAGTCTAAACCAGAGGTCATTAATGAAATTTGTGAAAATCAAGTTAGCCTAAGGTCTAAACTATACACTAAGGATGTATTAATGCTCCAACACCCTCCCTTAATCTAGAATTAGTGCAATTTAGTGTTTTGAGGCCTTGGAAAATAAGGCACAAGTCACCTTTTTACAAATTTTATTGATCCATGTAACAAAGGTAAGGAGGAAAACCTCATGGAAAAAACCTCCCCTCAAAATGGATTATGAAATAGAAACAAAATTTGCATATACTTCCAAACTAAAAATGTCTGGAGGAATCTTCTTCTTGGAAAGAAGTGGAATGTGATCAATCAACTCAGGAACAAATGCATGATGAATCCTTAGACCATATAGAAAAACTAAAAGGCACTGATGGGAGAGCAAATAGTACTCTTTAGATTTGAAATTCAAACCACCAGGTGAGTAATTCGAACCAAGAAGGATGCCATGTGAGGAATTCAAACCACACAGGATACCATGCCTGAAAGAGACTGTAATTGCTTGAGAATAGGTGACTCAAAGCAAGTCATAAGGATCTTGAAGCATCAACTTAGAATGAAGGTTGTAATCAACTGGAAGAATGTGGAACAAAAGTCCCAAATGTGCCATTGTGATGGTAAAAGCTTCTCCATCTTCATATGAACTTGAAGAAACTCTACTAGTGATGTTGGAGGAAACATATCCATTTTTCAAACCAATACTTTCATTTGAATAAAACCCATCTTCTAGAGAAGGCTCACTATGGACATCAACTAGCAATACATATTTCCCATTCGTAACAGAAGACATAGAGGGGAAGGGTGAAAGTAAATATTCAGTAGTAGTGATGGCAACAACTTGTATGCTCTCTTCATGAAGCATAGCTTCTTAACAAGGAGAGGAAGCCACAGAGGAAGAAACTTGAGCTGGATCATTTGCTGAATCTTTGGCTATTTCTTCTTCTTAATTTTGAACAGCTTCTTGAGAAATGCATGAGACTAAGATCATAGGAAGAACACATAAGGAGGTGCCCATTTGCTTGCTCTCCATATATCTCACATATTCTAGCCGCATGCCAAGAGATTTATCTATATTTATCCAAATCTCGAATGGGTAATCAGAAGATTCAAGGATGTAGCGCATTGTAGGAGGTATAGCTAGACACATAGTTCCATAGGCTCTATCATTGTCATTAAGCCAAGCATTCTTCTCTTGACAGGACTCTGGTTCTCTCACAGCACCAATGGACACATCATAGAGACATTACCTCTTGAGATATTCACACATATTTGACTTCCATTTAGAATAGTTTAATGGGGAAAGGAAAGGAACAACTTTCAAATCCATGAAGTTGTTTTAAAAACATGCAATGAAAAACGCTCACATAAACTGGAAATATGCCTTAAACAGCAACTCAACCTCACAGGATTTGTTGCAGCTCCATATAGCTCTGATACAATGTGATAAATTGCTTCTCAAGTTAGATCTAGGAGCTACAACAATTTCACCATCAAAGTGTTTGACAAAACATGCAAGAGAAAACAAAGAGATAGAAAATAGATGGAACAACACATGTGAAAGGTACTGATTAAATCTAATATTATTATCATACATCATTTATAATACAATCAACAAATTTGAGTGTCTCTGGAATCCAATAGGAGTTGTACATGTGCCAATGTGGAAAATGACCTCAATCCCCCCTAGGTGTACCAATGGAGACCCAACTCAGCCCAAACAGACTTGAATTGATGTGTGAGTGTTGGTGAGGTGTGTTGGGTCATTAAAGACTCCAAGGAATGCATGGGTGAGGAAATAGAGGCAAGTGGGGTGCTCTAGGTGACAATAAATGCTCCTAGGAGAGATAAAACATGCCATATTCACCCTAGGTGCACTTAGTCAAACCAGGGCCCCACAAATCAATGAGGTAGCACTCCAATGCATTAATGAGAGATCACATGGGCTAGGTTGACCAAACCAGCCGCTGTTGTAGTGTGAACATGCCGAGTTAACCAGATATATTGTTGGTTTAACTCTCCTAAGTCTAAACCATAGGTCATTAATGAAATTTGTGAAAATTAGGTTAGCCTAAGGTATAAACTATACACTAAGGATGTATTACTGCTCCAACAATGAGAAGCACATGTTTCAAGTTAGATGCAAAGTAAATTGGATATACTTAAATGAATCCAAAACACATAAGGAACACCATGTTAAATCATTAAACTATATATAATAGAGGAAATGTCAATTGGGTCTAGATGGGGTGATTGACATGAGGAATGCTATTCTCTCCACCTAGGATCAATTTTGGAAAGTAGCATGTTGAGCTCTTGATGAAGTATACATTTCACAAATGCAATAAATAAATAAATTGAAATTACAAAGGAAACACATGATATGTTGGACATCTCATTCATCATTATAAAAATAATTATGAGCTTTAGATATTGTTGACACAAGTGAATACCTTTCATCAACCATGCACTTTTACTTAAGAAAGGGCCCAATTAGACATTTTATCATTGAAAATGAGAAAACCCTATGACTTATAGCATGCCTACGATTACTTATGTTTTATGAAATTAATTTTAAACAAAATACAATAAAAATGTTGAATACAATTCTACGTAAGTAAATATAGATAGAGATAAAATATAGAAACATAAATTAATTCAATAATAAACAAAATGTATAAATTTTCAAATAATTTATAATGTATTAAAGGAAAATTTATAATATTTAAATTTCACATCTAGTTGTTGACGAAAAGAAAATATAAAACAAAAAGAAATATCATATACACTACAAAAGTCTACATTCTATATGAATTGCTAGAATTCCATGATCAAAGCTACTAGTCTATGATAGTGATAGAATACCATGAATGAAACTACTAGTCTATGATACATTATGTTAATAGTAAAATCCTCAAAATATTGGTAATCAATAACTTATCAATTACCTTTGCAGGGAGCTTACTTGTCAAGAAAAAAATCCTTACTCTTTACATTCATTCTATCTATACATTAAATGAAAGCACGGAGGATGAAAAAATTTAGATCACTTACTCTACATTTATCTTATCCTTTGTATATTCTGTCCATGCACCATACACTTTGTAATTTCATGAAACCATGGAAAAATGTGTTGCTCAACTATTGCATAATGTAGAGTTATGATATGCTTTACTATAAAAATAATAATCCATATATTAGAAATGAAGTTTTTATATGTTCATATTTCCCAAGATGGAAATGGTTATAAATAATCATATTAGAAATCAATTGTATTTTTTCTCATTTCAATAAATATTGAATCTCCCTCTACCACCAGCTCAAATCAGAACCTTCAACCTTGAACAATGTTGGTGGAAGGATGAATATAATAAGCATTATTTATTGACCAAGAACCATTTGGTGAGTAACACAAAGATGGTCACAAGATGGTGGAGTCCTGAATGAAAAAGTTAATGTTGATGAAACCATCAACATATTTGGTGGCAAAATCTTGCACATTTGGTGGTTGGATCTCCAATAAAGTTAATGGATCCATGAACATTGTTGGCGAAACCATGAACTCTATTTATGGAACCATGAGCATTGTTGGTGGAACCATGAGCTCTAGTTATGGAATCGCGAGCATTATTGGTGGAACCATGAACACTATTAGTGGAACCAAGAGCTTTTTTTATGGAACAATGATCATTGTTGGTGAAACCATGACCTCTATTTATGGATCCATGAGCATTTTTGGTGGAATTGTCAGTGTTGTTGGTGGAACCATGAGCTCTATTTATGGAACCATGAGTAATGGTCATGAGGTGGTGGAACCATGCAAGGAACCTTGAACAAAAATTATGGTAAATTAACATTTTAGGCGTGGAACCATGAAGAATGTATATATATGGAACCATGGAAAATTTTGATGGAGTCGTGAACAATGTGGGTTGAACCATGTACAATGCTTACAAAATCATGTGCAACTAAGGAACCTTGATCAACATTGGTAGACGTGTGAATATCATAAGTTATTGTTTGTGGACCACATACCATTCGGTGAGTAATGCATACATGGTCACAAAGTGGTGGAATCTTGAATAATGCATATGGAACCTTTACCAAAGTTAGTGTTGATGAAACCATGAACATATTTGTTGGCAAAATCTTGTACATTAAGTGGTGAATCTACAAAAAAGTTAATGGATCCAAGAACATTGTTGGTGGAACCATGAGATCTATTTATGTAACCATGAGATCTATTTATGTAACCATGAGCTTTAGTTATGGAACCATGAGCATTGTTGGTGGAACCATGAGCATTGTTTATGGAACCATGATAATTGTTGGTGGAACCATGAGATTTATTTATAGAACCGTGAGCATTGTTGGTGGAACCATGCACATTGATGGTAGAACCACGAGCTCTATTCATGGAATCATGAGCATTAGAGGTGGAACCATGGGTAATTATCGTAAGGTGATGGGGAACCATGCAAGGAACGTTGAACAAAATTCATGGTAAATGAGCATTTTAGGGGTGAAACCATGAAGAATGTAAATGGAACCCTGAACAATGCGGGTGGAACCATGTACAATGCATACAACACCATGTGCAATTAAGGAACCTTAAATAACGTTGGTGGAACCATGAATATCATAAGAATTATTTATGGCCCACAAACCATTTGGTGATTAAGGCATATGTCGTCACAAGTTGGTGGAATATTGAATAGCGCATATGGAACCTTGAACAAAGTTAGTGTTGATGAAACTATAAATATATTTGGTGGTAGGATCTTCCATATTTGTTGGTTAAGTCTCCAACAAAGTCAATGGATCCATGAACATTGTAGGTGGAACCGTGAGCTCTATTTAAGGAACCATGAGCATTGTTGGTGGAACCATGAGCATTAGAGGTGGAACCATGAGTAATGGTCGAAAGGTGGTGGAACCATGTAAATTTATGGAACCATGAGAATTATTGGTGGAACCATGAGCACTATTGATGGGACTAGGAGCTATTTTTATGTAACCATGAGCTTTATTTATTGAACCATGAGTATTGTTGGTAGAACCGTGAGCTCTATCTATGGAACCATGATAATTTTTGGTGGAACCATGAGCTCTATTAATGGAACCATGAGAATTAGTAGTGGAAACATGAGTAATGGTCACAATGTAGTGCAACCATGCGCATTTATGGAACCATAAACATTATTGGTGGAACCATGAGCATTATTGATAGAACCAAAAGTTATGTTTATGGAAGCATGAGATCTATTTATGGTACAATGAGCATTGTTGGTTGAACTATCATCTCTATTTATGAACCATGAGCATTGAAAAAGATTATTTTTTTTTTTAAATTCTATTGTTTACAATCAATTATGCTTTTGTTTAAGCAATAATTGTGAAAGGGTATAGTAGTTTTTTTTTAATGCAGAAAATGAGTTCACCAATATCTAAGACTCTTATCATATTTTTTGAAAATAGTTTTCATTGATGTCAAAGAAGCTCAGTAATGACAAAGGAATTATAAAATCAAATAGAAATTCAGTGATAGGGTCGATGACAGGGGAAATATCCACAAAGCGAGCAATCATAGATAACAGTTTGAAGCGCCAAGAAGATTTGGACGGATCCACAAATCAAGAAGTGGAAGCATAAAAAAAGATTTGGAGGACCCAGATCATTCGAGAGACATAGATAAATGGTATATAATAAGATCCACAAAATAGATATTCCTAGAAAATAAAATTCCCGATTTCTAGAGTGAAGTGAAAAATTGGACGGTCCAGATCAGTCGAGAAAAATTGCGGAAGCCGATTTTAAGAAGACCGACAATGGTAAATGATTTACACACAAGAAAAATGAAGATTCAAAAATCCGCATTTGATCATAGATCGACAGTTGGGAGTCAAACCACAACGACATCGATGGATCAGAAGAAATGTAGAAACAAAGTTGCGGAAGAAAATTGCGGAGGTCCAAAATGGGAAAGTCTGGTTTCGCAATTCGCAAGATTGACGGTCGAAAAAGAGTCCGCAAAATATCGATGGTGTAGAATAAAGAGTGCAAAAAGAGAATTGTGGAAGTAATGGTTGATACTTTATGAAACCCACAATCTGCAACCTGCAATCCACAAGATCGATGACCAGGAAAGAATCTGCAAGAGATCGACAATGCAGAAGAAAGATTGCGGAAAGGAAATTGCAGAAGTGTTTTCAAGAAATTTGGAAAATCCATAATCCATAATCTGCATATGATCTAAATATCGATGATCAGGAAAGAGTTCACATGAGATTGACGTTGCAGAATAAATCTTGCACAAAGAAAATTGTGGAAGCATTTTTAAGGAATTTGGAAAACCTACAAATCGCAATCCGCATATGATCTAAGATCGATGATCAGGAAAGAGTCTACATGTTACACCTAAATCTCGTCATCAACATCTGATAAGATCCTAAAAATCCATGTTTTCCCTCATTCCCAAATCTTGAAGTGAAAACATTGATCTAGATGTCAAGCTTGCATATAAAAACCTAGCACTGCTTCTATGATTAAGCCTAGGAGCGGTACCTTCTTCATCACCATTTGAGTTGTGTTGAAGACAGGCAGTGACACCACCTTTATTCTTTGTTTGAAGAGTGGTTCTACCCTAGAACTGCTCTGTCATCAAGGACAAGGAGCGGTGCCCTAGGTAAAAAGTGAAAATGAGAAACTTCGCGAAGCTTCTAGATCAAAAGCTTCATGGCAGGCCTTATCCCTATTCACCTGGGTCAGTTGAGCTCAAGATCTATCCTTTGGGGATCTCCTATCCACCTCACCCACCAAAATATCAACCATCTCTATCCATCTGAGGCCTATAAAAAAAGGCTCATACCCCATGGTTGAGGAGAGAGCAAAGTCATGCTGACATTTTGACATTCTGGCCTGATCCATTAGAGTGAGCATAGAGGAGCAAGTTGGATCTATTGAGGAGAAGACATCGGTTTTGTGGAAGAGTGCATCAAAACTACGACATAGGTTGTAAACTCTTTCATTATTTATCAATGCAAAGTTGGTTCCTTTCCCATATACTTGTTATGTATAATATTGCATGTTTATTATCGGATTCCTTAGTCACCCATATAGATCTATAGATGATGTTTTGGTACTTTTGATCTTTTGTATTTGATGTGTTTATGCAGGTATTTTCTTGGAGATATTTTGCCATAGGTGAAGAGCCACATCATTCCATTAAAGATTGTATTCCAGGTGTCTATAGTTTCTAGGATAATTCTTCCAACCTTGTTGTGAACTATTTGTTCTGGATCTGAACCATTAAGACCAGAGGAACAACTTTTGTCCGCAGAAGGTGTGAATTTCCTAACAATAAATCTAGCGACCATATTGGGGAAGAGCTTCAGTAGATCTGATCTTCCTTAGTCTTCGAACACTTGTCCGAATCCAAGCTCCATATTTTTATCATTTCAGTCAGATCTACCATCTGACCTAGTTAGGGTTTGGGTTGATATCATCATATCTCTTCAAATATTAACCATCCTGACTTTGTATGCTCTTTATTACTGCTAATTCATCATTTTTAATACTATTTTTCCAAGATCTAACTTTGTTTTTACACCTTTACTGTGTTTTGGACATCTACAGGGAACCTCATATGTGCAGTGGGAAATACGCGGTGCCCCCGCCTGTGCGTAGTTAGCAAGAAGCGGTGCCATCGCCTGTGAGCAGTTAGCAAAAAGTGATGCCTCCTCAAAACTACTCTGTCAACAACCCTCTGGAAGCAGTGCCAGGTAGGTTTTTTCCCAGACCTCTACTATTTCAAAAAATTTGTAAAGCAATTTTTTGGTTTTTGAATTTCTTGTCTTTAGTTGCCATTTTCCAGACTTGTTTGCAAATACCTGAGTGTTTGAAATCTGAAATTTTTTATGTGGTAAATGCTTGTTTGTTAGAATCAAAAGGCTAGGTTAGGTTCATCATTGTTGCTACTTGAAATTGTGGTTATTTTGAAAGGAGTGCTTGGAAGCTTTAGCTCAGTTACATCTCTTCCTACTATTGGATGATACTGAAAATAAAGACTTGTGTGATTGGTTTGTTTGTTTCCATTTTTTCATTAAGTTAGTGAAGGATGTCTTTTTACTCTGAAAAAAGAAAATTTATTGGTTGAGATTCATTTGTATTGTTGTTTGAGGATGGATTGTTGGACCTCTGATTAGCCTCATAAGCTTTCAGATCTCTATTTTTCTTCCCTTTATTTCATATTGTCATCTCATCAAAAGAAAAAATATTAGGAGTTTTAAATTAGATCTTTCCAGTTTAATAGAAAAATTGAAAAAATATCAAATATGCCTTTGATTGATTTTTTTTCTTTCTTCTTAGAAAAGAGATCTTACACTATCTTATTGCTCTCAAAAGATTTGATTTGAAGAAGTGTGGTTTTCTTGTATCCTCAGAAAGAATTGTTTAGTATAGTTGTTTGGGAAATTTTTGGTTTCAAAGAAAAATTGAAAAGAAAAATACTGTCTCTCCTTCCCATAATTAGGCATACCTTGAATGGTAAAGTGAATGAAATTGCATTTCATATTTTCATGGATTTACATTGATGTCAAAATTCCATGCATTCACATAACCATTCACTTTAAAAATAACGGTATTTATAGGTCTAAAATTGTATATAAATTTGAGTTATAGGTTAGAGACGTGTTCGGGCATCGTAAAACATAGGAGTTGTCGTTACTTTGTTCGCACTACAACCCGAGACTCACGCAGTTCTTCCACGTATCATCGGTATATCGAACGACCTTTCACGTACCCTTGAGGTATATAGAAAGTTACTTCACGTACTCAATTGTATAAGGACCCTTGTACCGATTTGAGCTCCCACGTACCTTGAGTATATCAGGAGACCCCACTAGGATACCTTGTCCATCTGAGAAAAACCCTTTAGCTGTCTTGTTTGGAGCAATACACCAAAAACAACATTCGGGGAGATTACTATGCACGTACCCTTGTGGTATATCGCGAGTTGCACCTTCTTGACAATCCTAGTGAGAGACCAACTATTTGAGCTCATCCTATCATTTAAGTTTGTTTGTTGGCTTGTAGCTTGAGTAGGATAAAGTTTTGTGTGTGTTCTTAGTTTTGAGACCCTAGGTTAGTTTAGTAACTGATACAATCTAGCTAAATTTCGGTTGAGACAATCCAGAAGGAATCAGGGCTTGCCACCTGATTTTACTTCTGTTACGGGAGAAATTCCAATGGAGGCCATCGACCAAGGAGCTGCAACTAGTTCCCATGAGGAAGAAAATATAGTTGTAGAAAGTGGAGACCAATTCACTTCTTATATTAATCCCTTGGCTCAACGGCCTCCTATGGCTGATACTTCTTTTCATCTGCATATGGAAGGTTGTACCGATAGTCCTGATGCACCTGATTATGGCATAGATGCTCCGTTTTGGAGAAATTCCATGGGTTAGGCCATTTCCTCATTTGGAGTTAATATAACCTCTCCTAAACAAAAGTCTCCATGTGAAGAAGAATATAGACAAATCCAAGCATCTATTCATAGTGCACAATATTTTCAAGAGAGAATTCATAGGCTAGAGAGAGTTTTGGCCACACCTGCACCTCATACTGAATCTATATCAGCTAGATTACCCTATAATACAGATCCTTGGCATGTGGATGAAATTAGAGCTTCCACTAATGGTCATCTAGCATCTGGTGAGACTTCTCGCAATCTAGGTCAAACCTGCAATTCTGCTCCTGTAGTTTTGAATTCTAGGTCTGTCTCTGGTCATCCTATACTTTCTATTGATGCAAGGAAACTTTCAGTTCCAGTAGTGTCTGTACCTTCTAACACCAGGGGAAACCCCCAGTGTGACCTATGTTACCCACTAGTGGAATTGTTACTAATTATAGGCAAACCTCTACTATAGGACAATCCATAGATATGTTCCTCCCACCAACACAAATATAGTAACCCCTCCTTCAAGTTCAGGTCAACCCTTAGTGCCGCAACCTATAGTTAATCAACCCTCATGGGGTTATGGTTACCTAGCAAAATGCTTGTAGGGAACATGAATTATCAACCTACCCATAAAGGAATGTCCTACACTAGAATTCCATACCCTGGGAATGCATTTACACCATGGGGGCAACCCAACTGGTCTTACATGCCAACGATGGGAAGAATACCTATTCAAACTGTTGGAGGTTCGAGAGGACCACCTTATGGAGGTCATCCCCCTGGGGGTCTGGGTAGTCCTCCTCCTGTTGGTCCCGGTGATCCTAGTGGTCCTCCTCCTGGTGGTCTTGGGGGACTTGGTGGTCCTCGTCCTGGTAGTTCTGGTGGTCCTCCTCCTGGTGGTCATGGTGGTCATTGTGGTCCTGGTGGTCATGGTGGTCAATCTTTGAGAAGTACATCATCCCATCAAATGTTTCAAAAACATGTATATCAGTCAACATATGGTCCTACTGGTGGATACATGACTTATCAATACTACCAGTATGTGGAACCCAATCGTCAGTTACCTTTCCTAGCAACTTTGGATTTAACTGATTTATCCAATTTGATAAATGATCCCATTCAACACAACCCTTCATGGCCCTCTATTCAAGTAAAGTTGCCATCAGACATTCCAAAATTCGATGGTAAGCAAGGAGATGATCCCAAGAACCAAGTTATGACTTTCCATATGTGGTGTTCATCAAACTCCTTGATGGATGATTATATTTGATTGAGACTCTTCCAGCACATTTTGACCGGTATGACCACGAAGTGGTACATCAAACTTCCACGACATTCATTTGTGGATTTTAGTGCATTGGAAACTATATTCCTCATGCACTTTCAGCTACCCATTCGTTATGAAATGGGTACAGACCTTTTAATCTCTCTGTGTCAAAATACCTCCACACACATATCAGATCATATCCATGAGTGGAGAAGGCAGAGAAGGCTCATTAAAGCTCCTATCCCAGACCAACTCTTAGTTGATTGGTTTACGAAGTCTTTGTTGCCACCCGTTTCCCAAGATGTGGCTATGGGCGGTGTTGTCACTGAAGAGCAGGCTATCAATCACGCTCAGTATTTGTACTTGGTGTATTCCCAATCCAGAACTTTGTATGACCTTATTCCTCAAGCTCTTCGTCCCAGCATGGACTCATCTAAGCCACCTGCAGAAGCTCCTGTCAATGGGGTTATAGATTCAATCCAACCCTCGTCAACGACAAAACCTACCAAGAAACCCAGTGCTTCTACTACTACTCCTTCTAATCCTACGGTTTCCACTGAGGTGAATGCTATTCAAAGTACACAATCATCTAGTAATAAGAAAAAGGGAAAAGGGAAAAATAAAAAACCCGGAAACCAATAGCTAAATACCAAACCTATGGCCCCAAAAAATGAAAATAAAGGAAAAAGGAAAGCCAAATATCCCTGCCTGTTGTGTGGTGGTGATCATTTCATGAAGGAATGTCCCCACTGTGATGAAATTAACAAATGTTTAAAGAGTAACCCCGCACCAACATTTTTTACTGATCCTTTTCCTTCTTAGCAACAAATGATAGACCACATGTCTAATCAGGGAAATTCTAGTTCTACAGAGGAAGTCCGAATGATGTCATTAGAAACTGTTAGTTTAACAACTCGTAGTTAGTCTTATGACAAGTATGAGGAGAAGAAAAATGAAAATCCTTCTCCAGATAAAGCTCCTCCCACTGGTTCTCCTGCATCCTCGTCTAATGGTCCCCTAACTATCAAGAAGCCTAATCTCGACGTGATTTTGTGTCCACCCAAGAGTACTCTTAAGAAGGTTGTTTTTAATCCCAATTCCTAGGCTACACAGTTCTATAATGTTATTGAATACCTCACTTAGGAAACATGTGCATTGTCTACCTTAGAAGTTCTCCAAATTTGTCCTACGCACCGCAAAAACTTGTTAACTGCCTTAGGATCCTTGGACCCGGATAACACAAATTTGATCCATTTCAACATAGAGAACTACATATCTATATTACCTCACCAACTCGCTTTTTAGATCGTAACAAAATTAGTTGGGAAAAATATCTTTAGGACTGTTATAGATGAAGGAACTTCAACCTCAGTTTTGTCTCTATCCTTTTGGAAATCCATTGGCTCTCCTGAGCTTATGAAATCACCGACGACCCTAAAAGCCTTTGATGGAAGAGGTTTCCAACCCCATGGTCTCATGTCAGAACTTTTAGTTGAGCTAGGGGGAAAAACTGTTTCCATTCAGGTGGAAGTAGTGGATGTCGCATTAGACTACAATCTTCTCCTAGTAAGAAATTGGTTTTATGCTATGACCATTGTCGCTTCGACGGTATTTAGAACTCTCCAGTTTCCACATTTGGGAAATATTGTGACAATTGATCAACTTGAATTTTGTACATCGGATGTTACTACTCATACGGTGAAGAACATCCCTATGCTAGGTCAGCCCTCTCCTCCTTATCAGTTTATTGGGGTAGGTATGCTAAAGGACTCTGCCCTTATGGGCATGTTCTCATTAGCTCCTTCTAGCACAGAGACAATGACTGTCAATATGATCTCTACGTTTGGCTATGATACCAAGGGTAAGAAAGTTGTTGAGTCATCCTCCCGTAGCCTGCATGAAGCAGTTTATGATGCTATCCAATTCGTTTCTAATGCCCATACAAATGACCTTCATCTTGTGGCTTCATATCCTTACCACCTACCCTACTGGCTAGGACCCTCTCTTCCTACTTTGGATTATCTCTCCCATACTTTTCTGTCACATGAATCCATCATGGAGATCATGAGTACGAATGAATCAGTATGGGAGGATCATCATCACAGATCCTTGTTCCTCCCCAACACCAGTTTGGAAAATAAGATTTTGTATCTCTCTTGGGTACCGATATTGTCGACATTCTGCAAACACCTATGTTGTTGCAAGATTCTGAATCTGAAGGCAATCTATGCAACATTACTAAAACAAGTCCGATCGACATATTGGTCAAGTGTGGAACTATTGAACATGTTCACATAGGTAAGAACTGTTCAATGGAAGAAATTGAAGAATATAGAGCACTTTTCAAGGAATTATGAGATATTTTTTCTTGGTCTTATGAAGAAATGCCTGGGATAGACCCATCTATTATGGTTCATGAAATACAAACCTGTCCCACAGCCAAACCGGTCAGGCAGAAATTGCGTCAAGTCCATCGCCAGAAGGCTGCGGCTATCAAAGTTAAAGTCAAAAAACTTATGAAGGAATGATTCATTTATCCTGTACCCCTAACGAAATGGGTATCTAACATCATTCATGTGAACAAAAAGTAGGGAACCATTAGAGTCTACATCGATTTTTGAAACCTAAATAAAGCTTGTCCTAAGGACAATTTCCCGACTCCGCCCATCAACTAGATTATCGAAAACTATACCGAAAGTGTCATCTTCTCATCCATGGATAGATTTTATAGCTATAATCATATTGAGATATTGCCCCCCAATCAACACAAGATGACATTTATATGCCCGTGGGGAACCTTCGCCTATAGGAAGTTAACCTTTGGCAGCAAGAATGTCGGAGCCACATTCCAGCACACCATGTCCTATGCATTTCAAGACATTAAAAAAATCATGAAGTCATACCTTGATGATCTCCCTGGGCATTCACAGCAATGGGAAGACCATCCTCAACATCTTAGAGACATTTTCCTGAGATGTCGCCATTACAAAATACAGCTCAATCCACACAAATTTGTTTTTTTGTGTTGAGACAAGATGCCTCTTAGGATTCGTGGTTTCTAAGGATTCCATCTAGATTGATCCATTGAATATTGCTGCTATACTCACCCTACTTGCCCCAACCAACATCCTCGAGCTCCAAAGTTTGCAAGGGAAGGAAAACTTTCTTCATCGTTTTGTTTGTAACTTTGCTGAGAGAACGCACGATTATATGCGTCTCCTCAAGAAGGACACTCCATTCTTCTAGGATGACTAGGACCAACGAGCCTTTGATAATCTTAAGCATGCTTTGACTCATTCACCCATGATACACCCCCAGGATTATTCAAAGGATTTTCTCTTATATGTTGATGCCTCTACTACTACCATCGGAATGGTTCTAGCCCAGGAGGATCAGAATGACCAAGAACATGTGATATACTATGCCAGTAAGAACCTTCTTGATTCTGAAACTTGATACTCATGTGTGGAGAAGTTAACATTGGCTACAGACATTGCTGTCCAAAATTTTTATCACTACATCTTGCTTCGCACCACCACCGTACTTGTAGACCAAAACCCTATGTACTGCATCCTGACTTGTCAAGTACTAGGGGTGGAATATTCCCGTTGGATTTTCATCCTGCAGGAGTTTGACCTTGATTTTTCCAAAGCTACTTTAAAGAAATCATTGGTCTTTGCAGATCTGATGTGTGACCTTCCCTGTGCTTTGATGGATTCTGAGCCTAGTGATTCATTCCCGGATGAAATTATGTTCCTGATAAGAACGACCGACCCGTGGTATGGATATTTAATCATTTATCTCTAGACACAGAGATTTCAGCCCAATATATCTCATGATGATCATCACTGCATTCGTCACCACACGATATACTACCTTATCCTGAATGATACATTGTACAGGCGTGGTATATATTCCCTTCTCCAATGATGCCTCACCCATGAAGAGGCTGAACAAGTTCTCAATGACTGCCACTCTGGAGCATGTGATGGTCATCTTTCTGGGATGGCTACATCCCAGAAAATCCTTCACGCTGGCTATTTCTAGCCCTCAATCTTCAAAGGTTATCATGAGGTTGTTAAGAAATGCCCACCGTGCCAACATTTCTATCTAAAAAAGCACTCCCACCCTGCTCTATTACACCCTGTCATTGTTGTTGGCCCTATTTCCAAATGGGGTATAGATTTTATGCATTGTAATCCTACCTTAGTCGGGGGGCATGGTTACATCATCATAGCCATGGATTATTTTAATAAATGGGCTGAGGCTATGCATACATATGCAGAGGATGGTAAGAATGCTGCCCTCTTCCTATTCACTCACGTAATATCTAGTTTTGGAGTTCCACAGTCTATAGTCACTGATCACGGATCACATTTCTAGAATCAAATGATGGCAGAGTTGTAAATTTGAGCATATAGATCTATAGACAAATACACAACTCACAAAGAAGATCTCACAATTTACTCAGCAATTGAAGAATGAAACAGTGCAAAAGGCTTGCAGCTATGAATGCTTTCATTAATCAAAAAGTAATCCAGATGATAATTACAATAAAGTAAAATGGATTTAATAGCCACAAGCAATTCGAATCCACACGAGGAAGTTCAAATTGATTAGACTCTACTTGACTGTAGGTAACCAAGACTTTGTCTAAATCACTCTCGAAGGACCCAGTAGTTAACGGTCCTTGTCTAAACCATAACCGGAGTTCATCGGAGCTTTAAAACACAACCAAGTGTTACATTTAGTGTTGACTAATGGTTAACTGACTGTGGTAGGTGAGAAATGCGCCCCACATGTGTGCAATCAATTAAACCTAGCGCTAACTGAATGTAGAGGGCTAGAACTGAATGTAACTGACTCCTAACTTGGCTTGACTAGTCATTAACTAAAGTGAACTGACCTTGGTTGGTTTCGGCACTCCCAGTTGATTCCTAAATTGTAGGGATTGATCTAGGAGACTCCTAAACTTATTCAATCAAGTGCAATAAGTGGCAGTGAGACTTAATTAGTGTTCCCCACACTTTGGTAACTGAAACATGTGCCCCAATTAGGTCAAGTTTACCCAATGATGCTAATGACTATAAATAGACGGGATGGACTCCCGATTTAGACATGACTCCTGATTTAGACATCTGACCAAATTTGGACAAGGGAGGATTAATAATCCTAACAAGAGTGCTAAGCTGGGTTTTTGTCACGAAAACTCAACTCCCTATTATCCGTAGGCTAATGGTAAGGTCGAGGCCATTAACAAAGCCTTAAAAACTATGCTGTGTCAGATGGTTGGAGATCATAAATCCATCTGGCACTAGACTCTCTTTTCTACTCTCTCAGGCTTCTAGGACTTCTGTAAAAATATCGACTAGTTTTACACCCTTCCAGTTAGTTTACATACTAGAAGATGTCCTACCTATTCAATGCCAGATTCTGTCTTTGAAACTTGTCATTGAACTTCTCCCCAATACTTCCACCGAGGAAGAAATATTTGTATATCTAAACAATCTTGCCGAAACTAGATGAGATGCTACCTTAGTCAATGAGGCACATAAGAAACATGTCAAGGTGCAGTATGCCAACTCTGTCCAACCTCGTGTTTTTAATGAAGGTGACCTAGTTCTGACCTATGATCAGAAACGTGATAAACTAGGAAAAGGGAAGCTCGAATCGATGTGGTACTGTCCTTTTATCGTTTCCAAATTTCTAGAAAAAGGGGCCTATGAGCTCGTAGATTATGATGGAATCCCCTTCGAGAAACCTCGTAATGGGTTGTACCTGAAGAGGTACTATGCTTAGATCACTCATGTATGGTACCTTGTATATATGTACATTTTTTACTTTCAGTGTGTTTTAGTATTTTCAATATGTTTTTGAGTTTAGTATCCATACTGTTTATACCATGTGTTGGTTATGTAGATCAGATGGCTTTTTATGGCTTCGCTGATGGTGCTTGTCGTCATACCCTAAACCTTGCTTCAACTGCTTGGGTTCTGTATTCCCCTACACACAATCTAGTTAGTTCAGGAGAAAGTTTGTATTGGTCTAGTTACCAACAGCATCGTCGAGTATCAGGCATTAATAGGTCTACTGACTGAATCTACATCTCGAGACATTTGTGATTTGGTAGTATTCATGGACTCGTAGTTAGTGCTTTGTCATTTGAACCATGTCTATACCATCATAAGCCCTGTACTTCTCCACCTTTTCCGGAGAGTGCATCTACTATAAAGATCATTTGAGGTTATTACTTATAGGCATATCCCTAGGGCAGACAATGCAGTTGTTGATTCATTAGCAAACTATATCCTAGACCGGTATATTGCTCATTCATAACTTGAAAATCAAACATGGTTCATCATATCGTAAATAAATAGTAAATAACACATAAAACTCATGTAAAACACCAGTAATAGAGTTTGTATATATATATATATATATATATAGAGAGAGAGAGAGAGAGAGAGAGATTTTTATAATGTTTTTACAAAAAATGGTCATGAGACCTCATCTGAAGCACGGTGGCTTTCATGAAAATACAACATCATACAAAATCCTGAAGTTGTCTCAACTTTTAGTATTACATCATGCATGACACCATTTAGTGATGATCATGATAACACATGACAACCTGTACTAATCTACATAACAGTCAGCTGAAACGGCCTGGAACTCCCACAATGTGCCTCTATTACCTCATCGGGAGGTCATCAATAGCTGCATCCAGTATATCTAGGGTTAACCTCTCCAGGTTCTCCTCTAACTCTCCTATTTGGTGATCACCTCAGTGAACAAACTGAGCTCCCACTCTCCTATCCATTGGGGATGATCCCCCAGGTCGTGCCGCACCAACATCTGCATGAGAACATTTAGGTCTTGTTACTACTCATAAAAAACATAAAACATGAAAATACAAAAACACAATCAACATTTTAGAGTATTGTTTCTCACCGATATCCCCCCACTACGCACTAGGTGGAAGTGGTAGACCAGGATCACCTCTGAAGTCAGTACCCGCATATGCGTAATCCTCAATCATGAGGATCCGGTCATCCAACCAGCGGAAAAATACAGCATCATACTTCACTTTGAATCTGCCACCTCCCGTATGAGCCATAAGCTCTACCCACCTTGGCATACCGGGGTCTCTAGCCCTCAGCTCTATAAATATCACTTGGGGCCTCATGTGGGGCACCCACTCAAAAAGGAAACAAGCTAAAATGGATCCATAGCCAAACTGTTTCAATTCCCCTTGCCGATATTTAGTCAGCTGGTCCTTGAAAACTGGGAGTAGTGCCTCTATCCAATTGAAAACAGTGGGTTCCATAGATTCTATGGCATACAATAAATGTGCTCTGTATTCTTGGTGAGGCCCTTGTCTTCCTACTAGCCTCTGCATAGTAAAAGGAATAGTGCAGAGTGCATCATCCACAACTACCTTTATGGGGATCTTCTTCCCTGACATCCTAGTACCAGGCACACAATGATGGTTTATTAGCTCCTGAGTGGTCACATCCCCTCCTCGGGAACTAGTCAATGAAATATAAGCACCCCGCCTAGACAATACTGTCAGAAAGTAGATATCCTCTACCTTTATGGTTAGTATATGGGCTCCCACCTCAAAATGTTGCCGCTCAGGGTTCCACTTGCGCAAGATACGCTCTAGAAGGCACTCATGGGATATCATACTCAAGTGTGGAAAAAAATCAAGAGGCCAAAACCTCTCAAAGCAGCAATGCACCCCGGATTTCCCTCAGCCAAGGCATCATCATCGTCATGTTCTCATTCATTCCATATAACCATTTTTAACTGGATAAAACCTGCCAAAAACAACAAACGGGCTAGTTAAAACCACATTCAATCATCAAAATCATCAATGAGATTTTACTTTGGATCTCCCATTAAGTTTTTCAATGTCACAGCCGGCACCTCCTGCCCTCCATTTACACAGAGAGGTGGCATCGCCTAAGTAAAGCTAAGCATAAGCAGTTCTTATCGGGCACCGCCTGTCCCATAAGGGGCAGGAGCGGTGCCCACAATTTGGATTTATGGCTTGCTCAAAGACCCCTGAAACCCAAACCAAAACAAAAATGGAAATAATAGAATGAAAGAGTAGGGATCCAGCATCTACCTGGCTCTGACAATACTCAAAATGGATGGTGGATGCTCCTGTAATCTCTGGCTGAAGATCTGGCTCCAAAGTCTCCCAAATGTTTTCACAAATTGGTAAATAGTAAAATTACTTGTTTTTTACTATTCATTTAGTTTTTCAATATATTTTAAGGGTTTTTCACATTATTATTAATATTTTTAAATCATTCTGATGCGGAAACACCTTTTAATATAGTTTATAACATCATTTATTCGAATGTTTAGGAGACTAATGGATCTTTTAAAGTCTTGCAGGGATTAAAAGATAAATAGTAGTGTCTATGGAGGAGTTTGTTTTTGAATTTTTCATACTTACATATAAATGGAAAAATTCCCCGAGCGTTTGTTTCAACACTTTGGTTGCGCTCTTAGAACTCAGTATCAAATTTCTGAGTCTTTTTACGATTCTTTTCGGGCTCCTAAAAAACTTCTCATTGTGAAAAATAAACTTAATGGAGTCTCCTTTAAACTCTTTTCGGACTCCCTAAATATGAAAATATTGTCGAGTACTTGTTTACTTCATGCTCGTAAAATTATTTGAAGAGTCATCTCTCTGACAGTAGGTTATCTCTTTTTTGGTTCGGACAAACTATTTACAAAAAAAAGAACACTCCAGCCAATCATGACTAGAAGAGTTCTTTGGGGTATTATTTTATACTTTTTTGGGCCCTAGGGACTAAATCGTACAAAAAAGGACCTTTTGGAGTTTTCTTCCATCTTCGTTCAGACTCTCTAAACATGAATGATACCGAGTTTGCTTTCATTGGACTCGTTAAACTAAACACTGAGAGACCCATTTAGGGAACGAACCCCTCCTTTCTTAGGTTCATAAAACGTATGAGAATGGAATTGTCTTTGGATGAGCTAAAACAAGTGTTTGTTACCCTCTTTGGACTCGTAAAAATGAAAAAGAGGCACTCATCAATCATGATGGGGAAATTAAGGGAAGGGAATCATTTTTGCAAATAAATGGTAGTTGTTTGTCACCTTTTAACATGTCACTTGTCTGCATTTCATTCAGTCAATTGGGTAAATCAACTTGTCTCTAAGTCAATCCACTTTCATGAGTCATGTCACTCCTTTGAGCCTTTCAAAGAATGCATTGTCCAATGTCGTATTGTGTTATGCCTCTTCGACTCAATGATTCCAAGTCTTTTGGCGTGCCACCCGATGTTCAAAGGGGATAAGAAGTTTACCTCTACAGTTAAAATAGCCTTTGTGTCAATAATTTTGAGTCAGTCCTATGGTTACATTATCTACAACATTCCAGAACTTTGTTTCAAGATTTGTGTCATCTATGTGGGATTCATCATGGCCCTCCTTCGACGAGAATTATCCTATTGACATCAGCTCATCATCCGGATATTAGTCTATCAAAAAATTTTAGTGCCTTGAGTTCTGTATGCCTTAATGACAGATTCTTTCGCTCTCAATAAAGGTTCACATCATTAACCTTTGATCAAGAGATTCGACCGAGTGTTCGAAATCAAAACATCTATTCACACTCAATAGATTGTACTAGGGTACCTTGGGAATCATTGACATCAATGGTGATCTCCCTCGCACTTGTCAATGGTTCACATCATTGACTGGTAATCAAGTGGTTTGTACCATGTTCAAATTCAGATTATTGTAATCGCATGGATATAGCTGTACTTTGTGGAAGATGACACGAACACCCTGGGTAGTTGTTATAAAGCACACATAGCTTTCTCCCTAGGTTGCAATGGATTATATTGTATGAAGTACCAACATGGATCTACATTTGTATGGTCATGGCTATGCTCAAATTTGTGTATGTATTACATAGATATACGTTGTATGTCTAGTAGCCATGTCAAAGTTTGAGTCCTCTATCACATGGATCTACACTGTATTCTAGTAGCCATGTTTGTTAATCTCTCCCATGGATCTACCCTTTATTGGTCTGCAGACATGGTGAAGACACATTTTCTCATGAGTCAAAAGTATTGATGTATTGTAGATGCCTGGTTGATGTTGATCTCTGATCAAGCCGATTCTTTCCTCGAAGTGATAACTTGCTCTATCAAAGCTCTCACCTATCACATCCCTCTATCCTCATGCTTTGGGGGGTATTCTGTTACACCTAAATCTCGTCAGCAACATGTGATAATATTTTAAACATCCATGTTTTCCCTCATTCACAAATATTGAAGTGAAAACATTGATCCAGATGTCAAGCTTGCATATAAAAACCTAGCACCGCTTCTACCCTTAAGCCTAGGAGCGGTACCTTCTTCAGCACTGCCTGAATTGTGTTGAAGACAGGTGGTGGCACCACCTTTATTCTTTGTTTGAAGAGTGGTTCTGACCTAGCACCGCTCTGTCATCAAGGAGCAAGAGCAGTGCCCTTGGTAAAAATTCAAAAAGAGAGGCTTCATGAAGCTTCTAGATCAAAAGCTTTGTGGAAATCCTTATCCCTATTCACCTGGGTCAGTTGAGCTTGAGATCTATCCTTTGGAGATCTCCTATCCACCTCACCCACCAAAATATCTACCATATCTATCCATTTGAGGCCTATAAAAATAGTATCATACCCCATGGTTGAGGAGAGAGCAAAGTCATGTTGACATTTTGACATTCTAGCCTGATCCATTAGAGTGAGCATAGAGGAGAAATTTGGAGCTATTGAGGATAAGACATCGGTTTTGTGGAGGAGTGCATCAACACTAAGGCACATGTTGTAAACTCTTTCATTATTTATCAATGCAAAGCTGGTTCCTTCCCCATATACTTGTTATGTATAATCTTGCATGTTTATTATTGGATTCCTTAGTCACCAATATAGATCTATAGATGATGTTCTGGTACTTTTGATCTTTTGTGTTTGATGTGTTTATGTAGGTTTTTTCTTGGAGATCTTTTTCCATAGGTGAAGAGCCACATCATTCCATCAAAGATTGTATTCCAGGTGTCTACAGTTTCTAGGAGAAGTATTCCAACCTTGTTGTGAACTATTTGTTCTGGATCTGAACCATTCAGACCAGAGGAACAGCTTCTATCCATAGAAGGTGTGAATTTCCTAACAACACCACATGAGATCGACGACGCAGAATAAATATTGCGGAAATCAAACTATGGAAGTGCTCTTAAGGATTTTGGAAAACCCGCAATCTACAATCAGCATCTGATCTCATATCAATGGTCTAGGAAGAGTCCCCAAGAAACTAATGGTGCGGAAAGACCATTGCGGAAAGTACCTTGCAGAACGACAGTTGCGGAAGAATCTTTTGAGAAAAGTCAAACTGCACATCCACAATCTACAATAAGCATCAGACCTATGGTCTAGAAAGAGTTCACAATAAATTAACGGTGCAGAAAGTATCCTGTGGAAATGACATTGCAGAACGATCGTTGTAGAAATGAAACTGCGGAAGGTCATGACTGGAAAATTAAACAGTAAAAAAATCGATTAATAGAGAACTAGTTTCGAATTGTTTTAGTTATCATGGAGAGTCATGATGAAGGTAGGTGACTGTTGAATGTTTGAGGGTATATAAAAAATAGTTTAGACCTTCAAATATTTGTCTCTGCTTTTTCAATTGACAGATCGATTGGAGTACAGTAAGAGATCAAATTATTATATGAGGGAGTTGGGAGGCGCTAGGGTAAGAAACATGCTTACTAGGGCATCGTAGCCTCATTCCAGTGGTAGCTGGTAAATAGGGTGTCGTAGAATCCCTTCAGTAGCAGCTGATAAAACCAGGGGGTCGAAGCCTCCTTCCAGTAGTTTCTAGTAGATAGGGTGTAGTACCATCCTTGTCTATAGTAGCAGGAAGAAACTATTTTTAAATATAATTTTGTAGTAATAGGAAGTATAGGTGGTTACCCTATTGGGATTCCACGATAAATTTTTCTTCTGTGTGTTCTTGTTGATCATGTGTGTTAAAAATAAATTGTAAGTTATTTAAATTGTTACATGTTATCAATACTGATTCACCCCCCCTCTCAGTATTGTCCAAATTTCCAACAATTGGTATCATAGCAGGATCCTTCACTATAGCTTAATCACTGGAAGGAATATCCTATTAAAAATAACTATGTATCAGCAAGGGTTATCCACCAACAGACCTCCCTTATTTACTAGAGATAATTATGCATACTGGAGTGTAAGAATGAAGTTCCATCTAATGGATCTTGGATACAAGGTTTGGAGTACTGTTAAAACATAATATAAAGTACCAGATGACGTACCTATAGATGAAGGAGAGCTAAAGTTTTATGAATCCAATGCAAAATATCTAAATGCAATATTGAGTGGGTTAACAAAATCAGTACTTATAAAACTCATGCAATGCAAAACAACCAAACATTCCTAGGAAAAAATAAAATGTGTCTATGAAGGAGCAACAAAAGTCAAGGAATCCAAACTTCAGACCTATGAAGGATAGTTTGAAAACATAAAAATGAGAGAGGAAGAAAATATTGCAGAATATCTTTGAAGAGTAGATGAAATTGTTAATTCTATTAAAGGCATTAGAGGAGAACTTAAAGAGAAAGACGTAGTCGAAAAAGTACTAAGAACCCTACCAATGAAATATGACTCAAGGGTATCCTCTCTAGAAGAACGAGATGATCTTAAACTTATGATAGTAGATGGACTACACGGGATATTTACTACCTATGAGTTGAGAACATGACAAAATGGATCATGAAAGAAGGAAGCAGCCTTTAAAGCCGTATCCAAGATCCAATATGAGTAACTAGATGATGAGGAAGCTCTCTTCATCAAGAAACTTGAGAGAGGAACTGGAATGTACAAAGGGAAGCTACCTTTGAAATGTTTTAACTGTGGAAGGATTGGACATTTTTCCAAAAGATGTCCTCACCCAAAAACAGAGGATAGTGATGATGAAAATAATAAGTTCATATGCAAGAATAAGTTTCAGAAAAATAAGAAAAATATCTACTCCAAAGAAGACAGTGAAGATGATGAAATCATATTCATGGGTTTTGAAAATGAAAAATCTTGAGAAGAAATAGAATATGTGATAAATCTTGAAGCAAAACTTATAAATGCTCATGAAGAATTAAAGAAGTATAAAAATATGTACAAGAAATAAAGAACTCACATGATAGAATTTGAAGAGAAAAACAAAGATACTTGAATAATGATTGCTGGCTTAAAAAATCAAGTTCTAGAAATCGAAAGGACTGAAAACAATCTAGAACAACAACTCAAAAATAAAATACAAGAATCTGAAAGTATTGAACAAGACATTATGCACCTTAGATAGAAACTAGATGAAGAATCTATCAAATCAAGGTGTGAAAATAGCTCAAGGACTTTATATGAAATTCTAAGTGTCCAAATACCATCAAGTGATAAATCTGGATTAGGATTTGACAAAGAAAAACCTGGATATTCCTCTGGCACAAATCAATATGGAAATAAAAGAAGTTATGTTGCTGTACTCATGAGCCAAATTAAAACAGAAGAAAGTAAGAAATATGCTTCTCCATTACAAAGAACTTATATGATTCTTAAAATACCAGTGACCAGTAAACATCAACAACTCTTTTTAGGAAATTATTACACCTGAAACAATTTTGGATATATGGATAGAAATTGTAACTAAAGACTCCTATGGAGAAATGGATTACATCACATACTTATGTCTATAATAAAAATATTACCAGAAACAATCCAAAAGGAAGAAACTACAATTCTTTTGCTCCTCTATAGAGCTATAGTACATAATGCTACAAATTTGGTAATCAGGGACACATTGCTAGAAAATGTAAACTAGTAAATCGTATGGATGAAACCTAAAAAATTTCAAGACAAAGGGATAACTTGGAAAAAAAAGGGTGATGTGGAATGTTCATTATCTCTATGTGCTACAGAAAAACAAAATCTATGGAATATGGATAGAAGATTGTCAAAAAACATGATAGGTGACCCAACTAAGTTCCTAAGCCTAAAAAGGAAGCAAAAAGGAAAGGTCGCTTTTGGAGATAATCTATCCTCTAAAATAATTGGGAAGGGTACATTTTTTATTAGGGATAAGATGAAAGATGAAAATGTTCTACTTGCAGAAAGCTTAAAACCTAATCTTTTGAGTGTGAGTGAAACGTGTGATCAAGGAAACATATGTATATTTGATTCCAAGAAGTGTGAAATCAGAAGAAAAGATTTGGGAAAACTTGTTGGAACTGTTGTGAGAAATCCAAGCAATGTGTATTCTAGAAAATGAAGAACAATGTTATATGATCCAAGTTGATGAAAGTTTTCTATGGCATAGAAGGATGGGGCACATGAACTTTGACAATCTTGTAAGAGTTAGTAAGAAGAGAGCTGTAAGAAATATGCCAGAAATCATAAAACCACCAAATCATGTGTGTAGACATTCTCTTCATGGGAAGCAAATAAGAACAACCTCCAAGGTGAAAGATAATACAACCTCCCAACCATTAGAATTAATTTACACTGATCTTTGTGGACCAACAAGGACTAAAATACTCCAAGGAGAACATTACTTTATGTTATTAATCAATGACTCTGGTGACTTTTCTTCAAGAAAAATCAAAAGCCTTTGTGAAGTTCAAAGCCTAATTCAAATTCCTTATTGAAAATGAAAGAAATCAAAAAAATAAATTTCTAAGATCAAATAATGGTGGTGAATTCACCTCAAATGAGT
Source organism: Pseudotsuga menziesii (assembly GCA_001517045.1). Classification (NCBI taxonomy): domain Eukaryota; kingdom Viridiplantae; phylum Streptophyta; class Pinopsida; order Pinales; family Pinaceae; genus Pseudotsuga; species Pseudotsuga menziesii. Next base: position 294,693 of record LPNX010572883.1, read on the forward strand.
TCAATGAGTTCTGTGAAAAACATGGAATCAAGAGACAGTTCTCACCAGCAAAAACTCCTCAGCAAAATGGAGTAGCTGAGAGAAGGAATAGGATAGTCCAAGAAGCAGCTAGAACTATGCTTAATGAAGAAAAACTTCCTAATGGCTATTGGAGAGAAACAAGATATATAGTTGTCTATGTACAAAATAGAGGACAACTTAGAGTGAATAGTGACAAAACTTCTTATGAGCTATGGTTTGGAAGACTGGATTTAGTTAAATATTTTAGAACTTTTGGAAGTAAATGCTACATAAAAAGAGATGATGATAATCTACGGAAGTCTAACTCTAGAACCGATGAAGGCATATTTCTTGGATATTCTTCCACCAAAAAGGCATACATATGTTATAATATAAGGTCGCATAAGATCATAGAAAGTGAAAATGTAATTGTTGATTATACTAAACCAAGAATAGTACAAATTAAAGGAAGTATAGATGATGAAGAAATTGATGATGAAAAACTAGATGATAAAAGAAAGAGAGAAAGTGCACAAAAGGAAGATAATTCTAAAGAAGAAGAAGAAGAAAGAGTAGAGGAATAAGAATCACATGAGAGTGAGAATGAATAATCCCCGAGATCATACACAAATACACCATCTAGGTGGGTCCAGAAAAATCATCCTGAAAATCAAATAATTGGTGACAACGAACCAGGAGTTAAAACAAGAAGAAAATTATTTGATGAAGAATAAGAACTACTTTTGATAATAGAACCCAAAAAATTTAAATAAACTTGCAAAAGTGAGGATTGGATCAATTCTATGAATGAAGAACTTGATCAAATAAAAAAGAACCAAACTTGGGAACTTGTCCCAAGAACTAAGGATATGAACGTTATTGGAACCAAATGGATATTTAAAAACAAGTTCAATGAGCATGGTCATGTGACAAGAAACAAGGCTAGGTTAGTATGTAAAGTATATGCTCAAGTAGAAGGCATTTATTTTGAAGAAACCTTTGCACATGTGGCAAGACTCGAATCCCATAGGATGTTATTAGCTTTTTCATGCTACAAAAACTTTAAGGTATATCAAATGGATGTAAAATCCGTGTTCCTTAATGGAGAACTTAAAGAAGAAGTCTATATTAAGAAGCCTGAAGGTTTTCTCTTGTCAAAAAACATAAATTATGTGTGTAAACTTAAGAAAACACTCTATGGCATTAAACAAGATCCAAGGGCATGGTCTCTAGGATTGACAATTATTTTAAACAATAAGGATATAAAAGAGGGGCCACTAATAGTAATTTGTACATAAAGTTTGAAAATGAAAATATGATCATTGTGGTAGTCTATGTAGATGATATCATATTTGAAAGTGATCTACAAATTCTAAGTGTATACTTTGCATCATAAATAAATAAAGAATTTGAAATGACAATGTTAGGAGAACTAACATTCTTTCTAGGTTTACAAGTATCTCAATCAGAAAAAAGGGATTTTCATTTCTCAAACTAAGTATATCAAAGACATATTGAAGACGTTCAAAATGGAAGAATCCAAACCTGTTACTACTCCTATGGTCACTGGCTGTAAATTAAGCAAGAATGGTGAATCCTTAGAAGTGGATCATACTATGTATAGGTCAATGATTGGTAGTTTATTATATGTAACAACTACTAGACAAGATGTAATGCAGGATGTGGGTTTGGTTTTCAGATTTCAATCAGCCCCAAAAGAAACACATATGTCTGTAGTAAAAAGAATTCTTAGATATCTAAAAGATACTCTGGATTATGGATTATGGTATCCAAAAAGAAATAAATTCACTCTAAAAGCATTCACTGATGCATATTGGGCAGGAAGTGTTGATGACCGAAAGAGTACTTGACACGAGTGGAGCAACATTCTTTTTGGGAAATTGTTTGGTATCTTGGTTAAGTAACAAACAATCCTCCATATTACTATCTATAGCAAAGGTTGAATATATTGTTGCTACAACATGTTGTACTCAAGTCATTTGGATGAAACAAACATTAAAAGACTTACTTGTAAAATATGAAGATCCAATAGTGATAAGTTGTGAAATACGAGTGCCATAAATATATCAAGGAACCCTGTCATGTACTCCAAGACAAAGTACATGCCAATAAAATATCACTTTCTAAGAGATCAAGTGTCACAAAAGCTTGTCAAACTAGAATATGTTGACACTAATGAACAGGAAGCTGATATTTTCACAAAGCCACTACCCAAAGAAGATTTTGAGCATACTAGGAAAAAGATGGGAGTAATATCCTTACAATAAATGAAAAGGAGAAAAGGCATCATGTTAGGGGGAGATATGTTGACATGGGTAGCTGTCAAGAAGAAGAAACCTTTTTCATTAATTTCAAAGGGGGGAATTATTGAAAATAGTTGTCATTGATGTCAAAGAAGCTCAGTAATGATAAAGGAATTACAAAATCGAATAGAAAATTAGTGACAGGATCGATGACAGGGGAAAGATACACAAAGCGAGTAGTGGTGGATAACAGTATGAAGCACTAAGAATATTTGGACAGATCCACAAATCAAGCAGTGGAAGCACCAAAAAATATTTGGACGACCCAAATCATTCGAGAGACTGAGATCAATCGTCTATAATAAGATCTGAAAAATAGATATGCATGGAAAATAACATTCCCGGACGCTAGAGTGAAGTGAAAAATTGACAATCCATATCAGTTGAGAGAAATTTTGGAAGCCGATTTTGAGAAGATGGACGGTGGTAAATGATTTTCGCACAAGAAAAATGAAGATTCGAAAATCTGCATTTGATCATAGATCAACGGTTGGGAGTGAACTCGGAAGGAAATTGACGATCCAGAAGAAATGCGAAAACAAAGTTGCGAAGGTCTAAAATGGGAAAGTGTGGTTCCGCAATCCGCAACATCGATGGTCAGAAAAGAGTCTACAAAAGATTGACGGTGCGGAATAACAAGTGCAGAAAGGGAATTGCAGAAGTAATGGTTGAGAATTTATGAAACCCGTAAACCGCAACTCGCAATCTGCAACCCGCAATCTGCAAGATCGACAACCAGGAAAGAGTCTACAAGAGATCGACGGTGCAAAAGGAAGATTACGGAAAGGAAATTTTGAAAGTGTTTTCAAGAAATTTGGAAAACCCGCAATCCGCATCAGATCTAAAGATCGAGAATCACAGAAGAGTCTACATGAGATCGATGGTGCAGAATAAATATTACAGAAAGAAAATTGCGGTAGCATTTTAAAGGAATTTGGAAAACCCGCAATCCACAATCCACATCTGATCTAAGATTGACAATCAGGAAAGGGTCCGCATGAGATTGACGACGTGGAAGAAATCTCGCGGAAAGAAAAATGCGGAAGCATTTTTAAGGATTTTGGAAAATCCACAATCCAAATTCTGAATATGATCTCAGATCAATGGTCTAGGAAGAGTACACAAGAAATCAACGGTGCAAAAAGACCTTTGCGGAAAGAACCTTGCAAAAAAGTAGTTGCAGAAGGACCTTTTGAGAAAAGTCAAAACACGCATCCGCAATCCGCAATCTGCATCAGTTCAATGGTCTAGAAGGAGTTTGCAAGAAATCAACGGTGCAGAAAGTATCTTACGGAAAGGACGTTACAGAAGGATCATTGCGGAAAGGAAACCGCGGAAGTTCGCGACTACAAACTTAAGAAGGTAAAAAATCGATTAACAGAGAATTACTTTCGAATTGTTTTAGTTGTCTTGGAGAGTCATGATGAAGGTAGGTGACCGTTGAATGTTTGATGGTATATAAACAATAGTTTAGACCTTCAAATATTCTTCTCTACACTTTCAATTGACATATCAATTGGAGTACAATTAGAGATCATATTATCATATGAAGGAGGTTGGGAGGCGCTAGGGTAAGAAACAAGATTACTAGGGGGTCGTAGACTCCTTCCATTGGTAGCTGTTAAATATTGTTTCATAGCATCCCTTCAGTAGAAGCTGATAAAAATAGGGGTTCGAATCCTCCTTCTAGTAGTTGTTGGTAAATGGGGTGTAGTACCATCCTTGTCTCTAGTAGCAGGCATAAACTATTTGTAAATATAATTTTGCAGTAATAGGAAGTATTGGTGGTTTACCCTGTTGGTCTTCCACGATAAATTTGTGTCCTGTGTGTTCTTGTTGATCATGTATGTTAAAAATAATTTATAAGTGGTTTAAATTGTTAGAAGTTATCAATACTTATTCACGCACCCCCCCCCCTCTCAGTATTGTCAAAATTTCCAACAATATTATGTGATTTATCTTCCAATATCATGTTACTCCATTATTTTAAAATTATTCTTGTCCAAAATGTTAATTTTCCTTCTTGTTATTTTGGTTACCGTGAAGATTTTCCTTCTAATTATTTTGAGCAAAAGGAAAATGAGCAATTCTCAAAATGTTTAAGCTAAAGCTTTTAAAGTATAAAGTCATTACTTGTTTGATTAAGTGATTCAAAGTAATTTCTTTAAAGTAAATGTGGTCATTTATGATCACAAATAGAATTATAAATATGCATTGTGGTTCTTTACAAGTTTAAATGCTAGTTTTATTTAAGGAAACTAAGCTTTTGACTATTCTTAGAAGTAAATATTGAAATTTGAATTATAAGTTGATTATGTTAGTTAACAACTATAAGTAGGAATTTGATTTAGGAGGAATAATACTTAAATGATAGGAGTTTGGCTAAGTAGGAGTAATACTTGAATTATATGTTGGTTAAGTTTGATGAGGCACAATTTAACATTTATTTAAAACAAAAAAACAAAAACAAAAATCATTAGATTTAACTAAAAAATATTTATGGAAATATGAGCTCTATTTATGGAACCATTAGCATTGTTGGTGGAACCATGAGTTCTATTTGTTGAACCATGGGCATTGTTTGTTGAACTATGAGCATTGGTGGTAGAACCGTGAGCTCTATTTATGGGAGCATGAGCTCTATTGAAGATATGATATATAGACCTCCAACTTCTATTGTCATTCAACAAAGTCCTCTAGTACATGCAAGTTATGTTGAACAATATACTAAGGATTAATAATTTAAAGAAGTATATGAATCACTAAGTCATGGATATCAAAATGAAGAATTAAACTATCATATCAATGACAAGTTGTTGTATCATCTTGGTAAAATATGTATTCTACAAAGTGAAAGAGTGCATGTGATAAGAGAATCTCATACTTCTCTCATTTCAAGACATTTTGGAGTAGGAAAAACTGTAGCACAATTACAACAGTTTTTTTATTGGCTTGAATGAATGATACAATGTCCAAATATGTAAAAGATTGTTTCATGTGTGCAACAAGTAAACCAAGTAACAAAAAATTAGGGTAGTACACTCCACTTTCAGTTCCTTCTCATCTATGGGAAAGTGTTTCCATAGATTTTGTAGGAGGCTTACTCCTGTCTAGAAGGACACGATTATTTGTATGTTGTTGTGGATTGATTTAGCAAAATATGCATACCCATGCCTTGTAAAAATAAGATCAAAATTGATATGACTACTCATTTGTTCTTTCAAAATGTATGGGTCCATTTTGGACTTCCTACTTCTATTACTTTTTATCAAGATTCTCGCTTTATTGGCAAATTTTGGTCATCTTTATGGGAAGTTATGGACACAAAGCTGAAAAAAGCACAACATTTCATACACAAACCGACAGAAAAACAGAAGTGGTCAACCGAACCAATGTACATTTTTCAAGGGTATTGTGTTAAACATACTAAGCTATGGGATGACCAATTGCATTATGTTCAACATTGCTACAACAAAGCTATACACTCTTCAACTCAGAAGTCTCTGTTTGAGAGATGTTTTGGGTACTTGCCAAAGTATCCCTTAGACTTTGTTTTTGGGAAAGATACAATGGAATGTGGATAGGTTGATATGGATAAAGCTCAAAATTTTATTCAACAGATCCAGGTAATTCATCAAGTAGTGCAGGAACAGTTGGAATCAAGTTAGGACAAGTACAAAGAATGTCATGAAAAGCATCGAATAGATCATCATTTCCACATTGGTGATCGAGTAAGGATTCATATCAGTAAATATCGAATTGAAGGTGAAGGTAGAAAATTAAATCCTATCAGGTATGGACCTTTTACAATTTTGGATAAACTAGGTAATAATGATTTCCAGTTAGAATTTCCTCCTTATATGAAAATGTATTCCATTGTTAATGTGGAAAACTTGAAAATGTATGATCCTCCTATGATTGTAGACCAAGATGTACATGTTTAGGAACCTTTTGTGGAGGAGTTTGCTCCTGAATATCTCAATGAAATTCAGGAAGATGTAATACTTGATAATAAGGTTAGACCTTCACGGAGAGGAGACATGGAATGTTTTTATGTGGGGCTAAAAGGAATGCATCCAAGCAGAGAAAGGTGGCTAGAGACTGAGAGAGTGAGGGAGTTGTACCCTCACCTATTTTATGAATGATTCCATGCTTTTGGTGGCCCAAAAGTATCCCAATGGGAAGGTTTGATATAGGAGGATACTCAAATATCGATCAGTATATAAGTCTTCAAACAATAAAATAAATCTTACAAACACATATGTTACAGAGATAAACTTCCTATGGCTTGGGGTATACAACAACAAACTGAATGACACCATAAAGCAATCCATTCCAATATGCAAGAGAAATAAAGACATCTAACATTAAGGGATATGAAGCATAACTTATTTCGGATGGTTGATGTGGATCCTTGTTGAGATTTTCCAACACGTTTGCATTCACAATTCGCTCTCAACAACAACAAACAAAACAAGAATGATATATATCAAGGTGTTAGGAATACTCTAGAATATATAAACCATCATGTATAAGCAAAATAACTACATCCATAGATACAATATTCATAGTTATGCACATGTATTGGACAGTAAATGGATATTTCTATTAATAAAATCAAAGATAGGACAATGACAAACTCTGTCGGCACTTCTTCGAACCAGAGAAATCGAGTCCTCCACCTGGGCCTCCACCACTTCAATCCTCCATCACAATGGCAAGCTTACAAAGAAAAGGCAAGATTGGTAAGAGCAGCACTGTGTGCTCCAAAGGGACAAAGGGATGCAGACTCAAGCATAAACAAGTGAGGCAATAGTGAGCTATAGTTTCCTTTCTCTCCAAATTCTCCTCCTACAATGCATCCAAGAGGATCAATATATAACCCTCCAAATGGGAAATGCAGGGTTGAGTCCGAGCGTTCTCAAGGAATATGGAAGGCCAAGAGTCAAGTTATTCGGGAATCTATGAGGAAAAATCAAAAAACTTTTGTCTTCATGCAGATTTTCTGATGTACGCGGGTATTGGCTCAAAATGTGTATACCCAAATATTGCTTTAAAAGTCGTGTATACACATAAACATGTGTTTTTTGGGGGACTTTCTTGGGACATCAAAGTATAACTTGAGCAAAGGGGTTTCAAGGAGTCTACAGAGGTACATGGAAGGCCATAAATATGTGATCTACCAAGTGTAGTAAAATCAGTTATATCAACATAGATCTCATCAACAACTTTTCGTTAATGCTTGTTTCACGCGAAATGACTAACGGATGCAAAAGATGTCAAGGTTTGAAGTTTTGGAAAAAATGTTCAAAAATGATAAAAAAATGGGTATTTTTGGCAAAAATGTTAACATAATGTTTATTAAATATTTGTTGGAGTCTATGGGGATCGAACCGATGAAATCCATGGCCCACCCAAAGTCTTCGCAGAGTTCCTTTATCCAAGACTCTCGCCGATGTTCCTTGCGAGATATAGAGCAAAACTTGTATTTAAGTTTGAACAAATATTATTTTGGAAAAGAGGGTGGGGAGATAAGCCCTCAACCCCATATACCAACACCGAGAATTGGATAATTTATATGATAACCAACTTTCAACACAGCATTGTATGCCATGCCACATGTCTTGGCAACACAACATATCAATGATCCAAATCTTTTTACAAGTCGACAAATGAAACCATATCATAAACCATATTGTATCCATATCATATTGCCAAAACTTGCCACGTATATCATATCCATTGCAATGTATATCGAAATTGCGAAGGAAGGAGAGAGGCCCGCGAGTTTGACCCCGAGACCTCTGCCCAGTATCACCAACACTTTAATCATTGGGCCACGACCCATTCGTTCGTTGAACAATGGCGGAAACAATTTAAAAATTTATTCTGGAAATCAGGGCCAAAGGAGAGACGTGTGACTCCTCCACGCACACCCAAAACCACTCCAAACCACTATTTAAACCATGATTTATCAACCACGAAAGGGGAGGTTTTTGCACAGAATTCAAGACAAAAGACCATGAGACTCAGTGAGGGAAGAAATCTTGAGGAAAGTACAAGCATAGTTCCCAAGGATTCAAACAACCATTAATGGGAACATATCCTAAGGTGGAATCCATACAATCCATATAGTTTTTTCTTTTATGCCAACATATTTTTCTCAATTTGCATGCCAAAGGAGGCCTCAGGAAAAGGTAGTCATGTTTATGCTCATTTTTCTTGAAATTTCGAGAGGATCGTAGTGGTGCTGTCTATTTTTACTTGTGACTTACAGAAAACAAAATTGGTTCTAGAAACCCATTTTGTAAGCTTTGAAGACTTAATAAGATCGACCTTCTCATTGGAAGTAACCCAGATACGTAGCCTGGGAGGGGTGAACTCTGTTATTAGTTTTGTTATTTCATTTTCATGGTTTGCATACTGTTTAGGTTCTTATGTGTGTATGTTTAAGCATTTAAGTTTCAGTTTTAAATCCTATTTATGAGTTTTTTAACATACAAAGTGCACATGCAATTTTTAATGGTTAAAAAAGATCCTAAAATTTTAGATCAGAATGGAAAAGGGGACAAGCATAAAGCGTGGGAAATTAATAGGGGACTCTACCACTAACCTTGTTACTTCTCATGAGTCAAGACATCTAAGAGCTATAAATTCCAAACATCAATGCAGGTAAACATTATAATATATCATGGAAGTATAAGAATCAATATCTAGATAGAAATTTTGAAACTAAGAAATCTCATGTTTAAATCCATGAGATGCATTTATCTAGAAAATATACAACCTGACTCTATGTTTAAATGAAGGAGTCATGGCTAGGAATACTAGAGTGAGTAAATTTGATGGAGAAAACACAACAATGCCCGTTTTGGATGCCCAACAAGAAGCATTTTTGTGTAAGTTCTCTAATGTTTGGTATTCAATTTTGTGTAAAACACAAGCCTGCTTCAGTGGAGGCAATGATTCCATGCCCAGTCAACCCATCCTATAGTGTCCTATGGGAAGATGTAGTTTCAAATGTTAAAACAAATCCCTTTTGTGAAGCTAATTGAGGAACTCATATCTAAACCATACCATGTAAAGGGTATCAATTCTGACAGTGAGGAAGAAGATAGCTCAAGTTTTAGAGGTCTTTTTGAAGTTCATGAAAAGAGTTCTCCATCAGTAGAAGTTGAAGGTAACTAATACATGGATAAGGTTGACGAAAAGGAGCCTTCCTTTTCAAAAATATTACAAGAGTTGCTCCTATGTAGATAATGATGCATGTTTATACATGAAGCGCAAGGACATATTCTCAATGTCAGTACATGAGTTCCATGGATTTCTTGAGAAAATTTTGACAGGTAACAACACTATTTGTCAAATTAACATACAAGACTCATAGTTTTTTCCTAATGCTTGAGGAAAATGGTTCAATGCAAAGATATATAGGAGGTTTTCCCTTTCAAGAGAAGCATGCCATACAATAAGAATACATACTTGGAAATATTGAAACGATGTGAATAATTAGGATTCCTAAATCGATTTCAAAGATAGACTTGCATTTTGAATATACTAATGGTAGTGCACATGGGAAAGGGAAAAAGAGAACAAATGAAATCCCATCTAAAAGTTATAGAGTTTGAGGTTGGACGATGTTCCTTAACTCACATGGTTTATGACTATTATGGCATTCAAGACATAGCAATAGTGGAGCATAAGTCATATAAGTTTAAGGATGATCGAAGTTCGACGCAGAGATATGATGTTAATTTGGAGTGCTTGAGAATCACTAGTAAGTGATTAGTAGAAAGTAAAATAGGTTCATTACTTATGGGGATTTATGTGCTAGAATTCTTTAGCAGTAAACTTTGAATGTATGTTATTGGTATTGACACGAGCGAGAGAATGATACTTTTAAGTTTAGATTTGATTGATTGAACCTTATTATTTCCCTATCTCTTCATACGCAATTGGATGTGTATAGTTTTAGCATGGAAATATAGATGCTAATATTCAGTATGGATTATAAAACGTAATCTATTTCAATATTAATTTTGTTGAAATCGTTATGCAAAATTATCCGTTTCGTAAGAAATGGTTTATTTATGATATTAAATATTCTTATGTAATGAAAAAATAATTATTAGATTTGATAATTTAAATCGTAGTAAATTTATGTAGGTATTTATGGTAATAATAAATATTTTCATATTGTACAATGAAAAAATGTCATAATATTTTTTGTTTTTTACTTAATATTAATGATATATTATTATATTATCTTTTTTAAATGAGAAGTTAGAAATATCAAGAAAAACTATTTTACTTCATAATTAATTGATTAATTAATGTAATTATTCTATTTTTTAAGATTTATGTGTTATCATTTACAACATGATTCCAAATTAAAATAGTTCACACCTAGACCACTATAATGGATTATGATTTATTGAGTTAATGATATAACAAGAAGTTATATTTTAGTTTTGTGATAATTGCACATATTAATCATTAATTGGGAAAATTATTAGGTACAATTAGATAAAGGAGAGATATATCCATTGCTTACACTTAGTAGAATCTATGATATATTAATCTATGTTTTTAGATGGATGTTTATGTTATGATCTAATATCCCTATAATTTCAAATTTATGCATAGGGAAATGCAATTTAGGTAACATTGTTTTGATGCAACAAACCTTTACTCAAGTTTAACACTCTAAAAAGCAGTTTGCACCTAATGGGATTTGATCCCTCTCGACGCATGATAGAGCCATAGTTAATATGGATAGATGTTTGTAATTTACTGCAGTTCACTTAAGAAAATAAATTAGAAGAACATAGTTCTACAACCATTTTTATTGGATTTTAAAGATGAAGTATGAGAAAAATTTGCTCCTTAATATTTGAAGAACAAAGAGAATGACCTTTGTTACGAAAGACAGAAAACCCTTAAAAATAATAACTGTTAGGATATTATAAACCCACTCCATACTTACGATAACAATATTTAATCATTATTGATTAATTTCCTACCTACTAGCCTAGATAGTTGGCATCCACTTGCACCACTTGGTCAACACATTCCATGTAATACTCCAAAAATTTCATATGACATTAGATGTTTGCAATCGTCACTACTGAGGAACATTTAACTCTTAACGGTTAACCTAAACAGGCTTAAACTAGAATTGATTCTTGTTAAAATCTAGTTCTGCATACTTAATTGTTTTCTTTCATAAAACATTGTTAAGGATTTGATTTAGCAGATTATGATTTGCAACAACATCAATTGAAACATCTGTTTAATAACTAGTACTAAGTTTGTTTTACTGTTTTGTGAAAATATGAAGGAACTTCAGTTGAGATCGAGGCTTGCTTAGCTTTTTAGCTAATGCAGTGAAGTGATGCTTCTTTTACATGTCTTTTACAAGTTATACGTTTTGTAACCAGTTTCCAGATCGAGATTATTATATCAACTAGCATAAAATACAATGCTAGTAAATTTATTTAATTTACAGCTTTGATTAAATGAATGAGCTATCGTTGATCTGTATATTTGTGTTTTAATTAGTTTTCTTTAACATAAGTGTCTAGTAAACTAGAAATAGTCCAGTTGTTCTTCCATTAGCTTCAACTATAACTCGTTCATCTACTTTTTATTAGTCTATTATCAGTTTAGCTCCCGTATGTAATTCTAGTGAAAGGTAATTGCATCGCAGATCCTTTTATAATTCATTACTTGATGCTGAGGTAATTCAAGAGTATTTGTTTTCAACAATAAACGAGTTAAATAAAACTAGGAAAACCTAAATCTAGGTATAGTCATAAAGTACAATGAGTGACATTCACACATGGAAATAAAACCTAGTGCATAAGATAGTTTTCTAACTGTTCCAATACTTACCAAATGGAAATGAAATAATACAATTTTTATATATTCAAGCAATAGTATTACTGCTATTTGGGTAAAGAAATAAAAAGATTACTTTCTACAAAAATCTATCCAATCTCTACCTTTGTATGATCTTCAATTCACAAGGGTGGAAATACAAATCTAAGTTTAATTACTTAGACTAAAAAAATCAAGCTATACAAACTCACATAGATAAAAGATTAAGTCTTTTATAATGTCTTTGTACAAGTCTATGTTTTCTCACAAAGTGTTATTATTATGCAAATCAAAATTGAAGAATTTTTTGCCTAAGTTTTTACTCATTTCTAAGATTATAGAGCATAATGTAAACCCTAGTGTGTGTGAATATTACCTCCCTACATTATTCTTTAGGGTTATAAAATGCACATTTATAATATAACGATAACAAGAGTTATGATAAAGGCTTTTAACCATAGTTCCTTTCTAAAATGTTAATGTGTGCAGGATGCTCCCAAGGAGGTCTTGAACTATAATGCAAAACCCTCATTTTGCAAATAATTTCGATGCCACGTGGTCGATGCTTGATGGTTAGGTTTTGTTGACTTTGAGATTTAATATAAAACTATTCTAAAAGCCTAAAAAATCAGATTTTCACCTATTGTTCTTTCTGTGGCAATGGAGAGTAAGAGCCGCATGGCCGTACTGTCACTCCCTTGACTCTGTATAAGCCTCCTTGCCATTTTGTTTTTTTTCTGCATATGAGATGCATGTGGCCACTTCCTTTCATTCTGCGTGAGAGCCCTTTATTGTCATTACCATTTCTCTGTATGAATGTGGTCTTCGTTGTCATTATTTAGCCTCTGCATGAGCTATCCTTCGGAACTGGTGTATGGGTTAAACTCTATAGTGTGCGCTCAGTGTTTGGTTTACCTCGACGTTGATTTGGACTTTCTTGTTAGGGTTTCTTCAAAGTGCTTCCTTCATTGCTCGGCGTAATTTTTTTGGTGGCTATGGTATGTTCTTGTTACCCAGTAAGGGGCTGAGGTTAAGTTCTTCAAGTGATAAACTTTATTTGTATTTTATACTATTCTACACTTTCATATGCTAGTTCACTTTGTCATTTGTATACATTTCTCATTTAATGTTTTATTAAACTTGTGCAGGTTTTCAAGTGAATGCTCTGTGCTAGAATATGCCATAACAACTCCACTCAGGGATTCCAGGCCTCGTATCCATCTTGGTAAGCCTCGGTCTCACCTAAGGTTCTCCTGCACTGGTTGTATGGTGTTGTTAGTTGATACTGTCCGCTTGGTTCTTGGGTTACTGCTCAGTCATGGCTACATTATGATTTGTTTGTTTTGGAAGGCCATGTGGCCGAGACTGTGATGTATTAATAAGAAATATTTGAAGCCCTAGCGGCTGTATCGTGATGGAATACCTTGGGCCTTAACGGTCGTGACTTGATAAATACTTATGTGACCTTCTCGGCCGTAGTTTTGAGTATAGAGTATGTTAAAAAAAAATTTATCAGGCTTTTAAGCCATGACTTTGTTGTAAAAAAGTAATTACGCCGTAACTGATATAATTACAGTAGTGGTTAGGGTTGATGTGTTATTTATATTTTGAAATAACTTTGAAGCTTATTGTTTTGTAACTTATATAATTGATAATATATATATATATACTATGTTTTTAAGAAAAAGATGGCATGCTATAGGATTTTTATCTCTTCTGGTTTATCTTCAATTCTTTTTAAATTAACCTAAACAGAGTTATTGTTACTGCAATTAATATTTGTTTTGATTGTGTTTAAAAGAGAAACAAAATGTTCATACAACTGGTTTTTAGAACATAATTTGACTTTTACTGTCAGTAAACAATTACTTCAGTAAATAGATAGAGGAAAAGTTGAATATACAACCTAAGTCTTCACTGTGTTTCCCGGGTTAGAATATTTTGAAAGGTATTTTACTTAATTTCTCTTAGTTTATATTTACCATACAGTTTTAAATAATGTATGTTGTGGAAAATGTATTTACTTATGCATATTCATCTATTAGATACTTGTGCTTATACAAATGAAGTATGTATGCTTTAATTAGTTTAGGGGTGAAACCGGATAATCCCTATGCTACTAAAAGAGGAGGTAATGATATTTATATTTTACAGTTTCTTCAAAATAGGTTTTATTTTTAAAACCTTAATTACTTTTAAAATATTACAAAGTTTAATATTTGATTATAATATTATTCAAGTTACATTTTTGCTTGGATTAATGATGAAGTTATCTAAGTAATTTCTAGTCTCATTTTACTCTTTCTTTAAGTTAATCCTGCGTATTTATTTTTTGTTTTTATAATGTCTTTTAATTACTGTAATAATAGAATTATAGTAAATAATCTATCTACTATGTAAATAAATACAAAGACTAAGTATATATATATTTTTAAATCTTTCCTAGAGACATATTTGTTTATGTTATGACACTGTACTCTGTCTAAGTAAAACATCTGAGATAGAAAGGAATAACATACTTATGATTAACTCTTATGAAATATGTAGAAGGTAAATAAACACATTCAAGCATACTTCATTCAATACTTATCAGAATTTAATCTAACCTACTGTACTAGAGTACTAACTTTAAAAATGTGTGAAAAAATACAGTTAGGTATTTTTTTATCTATCAATAAAACTGGAAATTCTTCTAATAATTTACCCTAATCTATATCTAATCCAGCATTAACTATATTTTCACAGTAGAAGGTTTCATTAAATAACCCTAAATACAGAAGGACATAAGCATAACACATTATTGCTTAAATTCAATCCTTCTTCATCCTAAATATGCAATTAGAAACTAGATAAATCATGTAGAACCTAGAAATGTAGAAGAGGTGACAATAGCTTAAGGAACTTGTTCCTCCCAACCAAATCCTGGAGATAGCTGAACTGCGAATCTCAGGACCCCCAAGCTTGTCTTTTGGTCCACCTGGTAGAAGTATTGGATGAGACATCTAGTTTAGTAATCCTTTGAAACTCTATTGAGTATTCAATAGTAAATATGTTATGCTTGCAGCAGTATGAACTCAACTTAGAATAGCTGCACTAGTTCAAAACTTCAACACTTTTCACTCAAAACAAACTTCTGCTAGTCCCCTCCATCAAATTTTCTTGTGCACTAAATTCACTCAGAATTTTCACAAGTCAAGAATGAGCAGCCTCAATTGTCTTCAATGGGAAGTTTTATTAGCATGCCTAGGTCTTTTGGGTCAGTTTTCACTTAATGATCCACCTGCTCTTATTCCACTTTCATGGGGAACATGACCACAAAAATAGGGTAGTTGCCTCCTGCAACAGCTAGAAGTAGTTTGAGGATGCTGCCAAGTGTCAATCTCCTCTCAACCCAGCCTACTCCACCAAGTGACCAGTAAAACACTCATTTAACATCCTCCTTAAGCTGTTGTCTCATCTTTCATTTATTAATTAATAAAATATTCAGCAATTACATTCAATTATCCTTGACCCCACTTGGTCATTAATTACAAACTTTAAAATAAAATATAACATAATGTTTCTTAAAACATAAAATGTTTTGCAATTTGGGGCATGTGACATACACACCCCCTTAAATTATAACATCGTCCTAGATGTTATTTATTCTTCGTCCTCAGAATTTCCTGGAACAGAATTGGATATGCATCCTGCATATGACTCTCCAATTCCCAGGTGGCTTCTTCTGGACTAAGGTGATTTGATTGCACCTTCACCTAACCAATGGTGCGATTCTAAAGCAAGATCTCCCTTCTTTCAAGGATACAATCTGGTTCCACCAGAAAATATCCTTTGGGTTCCACCTACACATCATTCCAATTTAGAACATGAGTAGCATCATGTACATATTTTTTTTAACAAAGAAATATGAAAAACATTATGACCCTTCAATTTTGGCGGTAAAGCCAATTGATATGCCACCTGTCCTATTCTAGACAGTATCTCAAAAGGTCTGCAATATCAGGGTGCCAACTTAGCACAACTTCCTAATCTCAAGGATCTCTTTTTAGGCCTTACCTTTATAAAGACATTTTCACCCACCTGGAACTCTTTTTGAGTTCGTTTAAGATTTGCTTGACTTTTTTGTCTATCTTGCGCAACTTTCAAGTTACCTTGCACCTGTTTTACAATTAACTCCATTTCTTTTAGTAGTTCAGGTCCTAATACTAACCTGTCAACTGGGTTACTCCATGATATGGGGGTATTGCACTTTCTGCCATACAAAATTTCAAATGGACTGTATCTTGCTAAAGCTTGGTAGTGATTATTGTAAGCAAACTCTACTAGGTGTAAGTAATCTTCCCATTTACCTGGCTTCTCCTTAACACACATTCTGAGCATATCTTCCAACACCTGATTCACTCTTTCAGTCTGTCCATCTGTCTGGGGATGAAAAGAGGTACTGGAATTTAAACTAGTATTTAGGCCTTTAAACAAAGACTTCTAGAAATTGCTCATAAATTTAGGGTCTCTGTCTAAAATTCTAACTTTTGGTATCCCATGTAAACGAAATATTTGTTTCATGAATATATCAACAATATTAGCAGCCTTGTAAGTGGTTTTTACAGGTATAAAATGAGCCGATTTACTAAGTTTATCAACAACTACCATTATCGAGTCATTCATATTTTGATTTCTAGGTAGACCTATAATAAAATCAAGATTGATTATTTCCCACTTCCAACTAGGGATAGTTAATTGTTGTAGTAATTCGGCTGGATGCTGGTGTTCAGTCTTAACTTGTTGACATTCAAAACACTTGGTAATGTATTCTGCCAGTTCATTCTTCATGTTTGGCCAAAAATAATCATTCAGTAACATGGTTATAGTCTTCCAATAACCAGGATGTCCTAAGTAAGGAGTATTATGAATGTCTTTTAAAATCAATAACTGAATATTAGGTACATTAGGTATATACAGCCTGTCTTTATATAGTAGTAATCCTTTTTCGTTTAGACTATACCCTGTACTTAAACTTTCAATTAAATTTTCGGTTACTTTTGCTTGTAATTTATGATAGTTTTCATCCAATCTCATTCCTTCCTCTAGCTGTTCTTCTAAATCTGTTTTATAAGTG
Organism: Pseudotsuga menziesii; assembly: GCA_001517045.1. Taxonomy (NCBI): domain Eukaryota; kingdom Viridiplantae; phylum Streptophyta; class Pinopsida; order Pinales; family Pinaceae; genus Pseudotsuga; species Pseudotsuga menziesii. Next base: position 312,012 of record LPNX010572883.1, read on the forward strand.
TTGATTGCTGCTACAAATTTAGTTTTACATTTATGCTTAGAGCATCATCAATCTTATTTTATTTTCCTTTAATATGTTGGATTTCAAAATCGTACTCGCTAAGGAAAGCTAGCCACCTAGCTTGCCTTACGTTTAAGTTAGGTTGATCCAGCCAATATTTTAATCCTTTATTATCTATCATTAATATAAATTTTCTTCCTATTAAGTGATGGCACCACATCTTCAAGGCATGTATGATGACAACCAACTCTAAATCGTAGGTTGCATAGTTTTTCTCATGAATCTTAAGCTTCCTAGACTCATATGCAATGACGTGTCCTTCCTGAGTTAAAACTCCACCTAGACCGTTGTTGCATGCATCGGTACATACTATAAATTATTTATTATGATCAACAATTCTTAAGATTGGTGCAGTAGTTAGTAGTGTTTTTAACTTTTTAAAACTATCTTCACACTTTTGACTCCACTCGAATTTCTTCCCTTTCTTCTGCAAAGAAGTTATGGGATTTGCAATTCTTGAAAACCCTTCAATGAACCTTCGATAATAGCCCATAATCCCCATAAATGACCGTACATCAGTTACATCCTTTGGGATTGGCCATTCTTCAATTGCTTTTATCTTTTCTGGATCAAATGAGATCCTTTCTTTAGTTACTACATGGCCCAAGTACTGTATTGTATCCTTAAAGAAATCACACACTAAATTAGCATAAAGCTGATGTTCTCGCAATTCTTGTAAAATAATTTTTAAGTGCTCCTCATGTTCTTCTTTAGACTCAGAATAAATTAGAATGTCGTAAATGAATACCACCATGAATTTATCAAGGTATTTATGCAACACATTATTCATTAAGAAGACAGTCGGGGCATTAGTAATCCCAAATGGCATAACAACAAACTCATAGTGACCATATCTGGTCCTAAAAGTTGTTTTAAAGATGTCTTCATGTTTGATTCGGACCTGGTGATAACCAGATAGTAAATCAATATTTGAGAATATAGTTGCTCCATGTAGCTGATCAAGAAGATCATCTATGCAGGGCAATGGATATCTATTTTTAATGGTCATTTTATTAAGTTAACGGTAATCTATACATAAACGTAGAGTACCGTCCTTCTTTTTAACGAAAATAACAGGTGCTCCCCAAGGAGACACACTGGGTCTGATATAATTATTATCAATAAGTTCTTTTAATTGTGATTTTAATCTATTTAATTCCAATATATTCATCCTATAACGGGGTTTTGAGTTGGGAACTGCACCAGGTACCAACTCAATAGTGAAGTCTAACTCCCTCTTTGGAGGCAATCCCGGAATTTCTTTCGAAAATACATCTGAATACCCCCTTAGGATTGGAATATCTTCCAGTTTTAGTTTATCTTCATTATTAGTATGTTATTATTTAAGTACAGTTATAGGAAAGGATTTACAACCCTTCCGAACAGCTCTCTTTAATTGCAAAGTAGAGATTTGTCTGATAGTTGTTTTCCTAGGGATTCCTATTACGGTTACTGTTTCTCCTTCATTATTTACACAAGTAAAAGTTTTATTGAAATAGTTCAGAACTAATCTATGTTGTTCTAACCAGTCCATACCAATTAACATATCATAAGAACCTAAAGGAAGTACATTAAACTTCACAGAGGTTTCAAACTGATCCATGTTTACAATACAATATTTTACAAAACTAATCACTTTTCTTTTTGCTCCAGTAGCTAGCTAAACTAACCATGAATTTGCAAAATTTTCCACTTATAACTTGCATTTTTCTACTAAATCGGGAGAAATATAACTTAAGCTAGCTCTTGGGTCAATTAAGATAGATATAAGTGTTTGATTCAGCTTACCTTCTACTTCCACCTTGGAAGTTTGATAATCTGCCTGCCTATTTTTCAGTGTTGCATTGATCTTGGGCATTGTCCTTGCTAAATCACCAACAATCATCTCCTCCTGCACCGTATGTATGTTGCTGACAGTCTTCTTTCAGTTAGGGAAAACTGATGCATAATGAGGACCATTACATTCCCAAGATTTTACTGGTTCTTTATGTTCATTATTCTTAGTGTAATTGTTGTGATTATTAGCAGGTTCTTTATTTCTAGGGGCATTTGGGTTTAACTGTGAATTACCTTTATTCCCTTGGAAATTCTTATTAGAAAAATTACATGTGTTATTATTCCTAAAGCTGCGGTTAGGTACGAAACTTTTCTTCTTCTGTTCAAAATTATTAGATCTTTTAGCCTTCTAGTTTGACATACTTTCCTTTTTGCGATTCTGCTCATAGAAAAATTAGCCTTTTACATAGCCTCTTCTAAGGTTTTTGGATTATCGTATTCAATTCTGTATTTTATGTGAAAAGGTAAACAACTTAGAAACCCCTATGCCTTAGGCTTCTCATCCACAATATAAGGCACGTAACGTAGCAGCCTTTAAAATTTACTGTTTAATTCTTTCATGTTCATTGTTCCCAGCTTTAGTTCATAAAATTCCTTAGCTCGCTCTTTGTAGTACTATTCTGACAAGAACTTATTTTTAAAGTATTTCTTAAAGGTACTCCAGTTAATGTTCTTTTCCCTAATACCTTTTACTCGTTTTAGGTCTTTCCACCAAATATATGCCTTCCCAGTTAGGTTGTAAATGGCCATTCTTTCTTTTAGCTGATTAGAGTAATTGTAGACTTGAAAATACTTATTCATCCCAGACAGCCATGATTCAGCCTCTTCTCCTTTCTCAGTTTCACCATAGAAAGTTGGTGGTTTTATTTTCTTAAATTCTCTTGAAATTTCTTCATAAGGCTTAAATTTTCTTTTTCTTGAATGATAATCATCTTTGCTACTATCACTAGTGTACTGATAATTCTTCCTATGTGGATCGCCATAAATTTCAGAGGACTAACTACTTTCCATTTTAGACTGTTTAGACTTTTTTCTTTTGTGTTAGTAAGGCATATCTTCAAATCCTGTCTGTTTATCTTTTTCTTCATTCTGAAATTTTTCCATCAAGATCTCATTCAGCTCCTCTTGAGCTCTCCAAATTCTTTCATTTTCCTTTTTGACTATTTCCATCTCAGTTCTTAATTCTTTAATAGTTTGTAATAATTCTAAATAATTAGTAGTTATTTATCCCTGAACTAGTTCTCTTCTAGAATTACTTCGTTCATTAAACGGGGCCTCTTCATCTGCATATTCCTCGAGTCTCTCCATACCTACAATTTAGCTCAGAAAAAATTTATGGATAACATTTCAAAAGAAAAATAATAATCAGTATGCATGCATTTAATTTACTGTTTAGCTATGTAGATTGAGCTGCATTCAAGCCTAGTGTCTAAACTTGTGCTCTCATACCATGGGCCTTTTAACTTTAACTCAAATTCCATGGGCCTTTTGGCTATGGTCTGTTCTTGTTACCCAATAAGGGGTTGAGGTTAAGTTCTTTAGGTGAGAAACTTTCTTTGTAATTTATACTATTCTACACTTTCATATGCTAGTTCACTTTGTCATTTGTATACATTTCTCATTTAATGTTTTATTAAACTTGTGCAGGTTTTCAAGTGAATGCTCTATGCTAGAATACGCCATAACAACTCTACTCAGGGATTCTAGGCTTCATATCCATCCCGGTAAGCCTCGGTCTCACCTGAGGTTCTCCTACACTAGTTGTATGGTATTGTTAGTTGATACTGTCTGCTTGGTTCTTGGGTTACTACTCGACCATGGCTACATTATGATCTGTTTGTTTTGGAAAGCCATGTGACTGAGATTGTGATGTATTAATAAGAAATATTTGAAGCCCTAGCAGTTGTATCGTGATGGAATACCTTTGGCCTTAATGGTTGTGACTTGATAAATACTCATGTGGCCTTCTCGGCCATAGTTTTGACTACAGAGTATGTTACTTTTTTTTATCAGGATTTTAAGTCGTGACTTTGTCGTAAAAAGGCCATTAGGCTAAAACTGATATGATTACAGTAGTGGTTATGGTTTAGATGCTATTTATATTTTGAACTAACTTGGAAGCTTACTGTTTTGTAACTTATATAAAGATAATATATATATACTGTGTTTTTAAGAAAAAGATGGCATGCTATGGGATTTTTATCTGTTCTGGTTTATCTTCAATTCTTTTTAAATTAACCTAAACAAATTTATTGTTACTGCAATTGATATTTGTTTTGATTATGTTTAAAAGAGAAATGAAACGTTCAAACAGTTGGTTTTTAGAACATAATTTGATTTTTACTGTCAGTAAACAATTACTTCAGTAAATAGATATAGGAAAAGTTGAATATACAACCTAAGTCTTTAATGTGTTTCCTGGGTTAGAATATTTTGAAATGTCTTTTATTTAATTTCTCTTAGTTTATATTTACCATACAACTTTAAATAATGTCTATTGTGGAAAATGTATTTACTTATGCATATTCATCTATTAGATACTTGTATTTACTTATGCATATTCATCTATTAGATACAAATGAAGTATCTATGCTTTAATTAGTTTAGGGGTGAAACTGGATAATCCCTCTGCTATTAAAAGAGGAGGTAATGATATTTATATTTTACAGTTTCTTGAAAATAGGTTTTACTTTTAAAACCTTAATTACTTTTAAATTATTACAGAGTTTAATATTTGATTATAATATTATTCAAGTTACATTTTTATTTGGATTAATGATGAAGTTATCTAAGTAATTTCTAGTCTCATTTAACTGTTTCTTTAAGTTAATCCTGCTTATTTATTTTTTGTTTTTATAATGTCTTTTAATTACTATAATAATAGACTTATAGTAAATAATCTATCTACTGTGTAAATAAATACACAGACTAAGTATATATATTTTTTTTAAATCTTTCCTAAAGATAGATTTGTTTATGTTATGACAATGTACTATGTCTAAGTAAAACATCTGAGATAGAAAGGAATAACATACTTATGATTAACTCTTATGAAATCTATAGAAGGTAAATAAACACATTCAAGCATACTTCATTCAATATTTATTGAAAAAGTTAATCTAACCTACTGTACTAGAGTACTGCCTTTAAAAAGGTGTGGAAAATACAGTTAGGTATTTTTTTATCTATCAGTAAAACTGGAAATTCTTCTAATCATTTACCCTAATCTATATCTAATCCAGCAATAACTATATTTTCACAGTATAAGGTTTCATTAAATAATCCCAAATACAGAAGGACAGAAGCATAACACATTATTGCTTAAATTCAATCCTTCTTCATCCTAAATATGCAATTAGAAACTAGATAAATCATGTAGAACCTGGAAATGTAGAAGAGGTGACAACAGCTTAAGGAACCTGTTCCTCTTAACCAACTCCTGGAGATAGTTGAACTGCAAATATCAAGACCCCTGAGCTTGTCTTCTGGTCCACTTGGTAGAAGTACTGGGTGAGAGATCTAGTTTAGTAATCCTCTGCAACTCTACTGAGTATTCTTCAGTAAATATGTTTTGCTTGCAGCAGTATGAACTCAGCTTAGAATAGCTGCACTAGTTCAGAACTTCAGCACTTTTTACTCAAAACAAACTTCTGCTAGTCTCCTCCATCGAATTTTCTTGTGCACTAAATTCACTCAGAATTTTCACAAGTCAAGAGTGAGAAGCCTCAGCTGTCTTCAATGGGAATTTTTATTAGCATGCCTAGGTCTTTTGGTTCATTTTTCACTTAATGAGCCACCTTCTCTTGTTCCACTTTCTTGGGAAACATGACCACAAAAATAGAGAAGTTGCCCCTACAACAGCTAGAAGTAGTTTAAGGATGATTCCAAGTGTCAATCTGCTCTCAACCCAGCCTACTCCACCAAGTGACCAGTAAGACACTCATTTAACAGCCTCCTTAAGTTGTTGTCTCATCTTTCATTTATGAATTAATAAAATATTCATCAATTACATTCAATTATCCTTAACCCCACTTGGTCATTAATTACAAACTTTAAAATAAAATATAACATAATGTTTCTTAAAACATAAAATGCTTTGCAATTTGGGGCATGTGACATTCCATATATACCCCATGAGTGCCTTTATCTTGATTGTGGTTAGATCCTGCCCACTTTATTGACTGCCATATTTAGTAACTAAGCATTCCTGTAGATTTTGTCTTTATCGTGCTTTATTCCTACCTATGAGTCGATAAGATAAAGCTATTCAACTAGGAACTACTATCTTTTGTTTCTAACCCATCCTCCATGACTTTTTCTCCATATTCCAAGATTATCATGTTTTTCCATCACTCATGAAAACTCACTCATGCTTTAGCTAATTCATGAGGGTCCTTGATAGAGTTGGAAAGTGCTTTATCTACCTATGGGGGTTTATCATATTTAGTAATCCTGATTTATGAGCTAGCATGATTTGTCTTCTAACAACTCAATTTTCCTTTATAAGGATGTATTACTATTGTAATAATCATCAATTCACTTGACCAATAATAATTGGAAATATATTGGATCACTTCTCTTGTATGTAGTCTCTTTATTCTTCTCTCTATTTTCCTTGTGCATGCTTGTGAGAACTATCTTGTAGCTATATCTACATCATGTGGTTCTTCTTAGCATCAAGGGTTTATTTATTCATAGAATTAGAGTTGTTATTTCTACATGGTATCATATCTCTCCTGCAATAACATAGTGTGTTTACTATGGAAAATTGTATTTTCCAAAAAGAGAGAAACACGGTTTAGAAAAGATCAAGCCTTACGAAAACTAGTCAAGTATTATGAGAGAGATCCTTGCAAGGACAAGGTGACAGTAGGTTCATCTCCATTTCACTCACTATATCAGAAACATTGAATCATGACAGTGTTATAGGACATCACCATGACTTAGTAAATCAAATCATCTGAGTTCACAACCACCCTTGAACGTCGTGATGTGACGAGAATTGTTCATGAAGAGATAACTTGTTTAATCATGAGAAATGCTATAATTAGGAATCCACAAATTGAAGAAAAAAAATGTCCACGAAATGACATTTTCAATTAAAATGAGATAACTAAGCACTGGCCTAATTAGTCTATCTCAGCCTGCAAGTCATCCACAGAATGAAGAGAATTTTCATGAGGACAGATCGTCCATGACTTGAAACGAGATTCCACTGGGATTAGGTCATAGTTATAGAAAGGGAAATCATTGTCTACAAACAACCAACTAAATGGTAATCTCAATAGTTAAAATCCATGAGGAAATGGTCATACCTATGGGCTGCCAGTGGTCACAAAGCCTCCATTGGGACAAAACTCTTTTTTATGCATTAACTATAGATATCATTCATAAAGGGCTGGAGGAATCGCTTTGTCCAATTGCAGAGAAAGTCAATTAATGATAGAAGAGTTGATGAAATACCATTCCACATTTTACTTTACACACAAATGTTTTTCCAAATATTTGTTGAGAAACAAATTTCAATTGCTTCTTTGTCAAGCGACTCGTTAATTTCTCTGATCTACTACCCGCTCTTAGTGAATTTTGCAAATTCAACATAATGGATGGAGATATGAATCCTGCTCTCAGTGAATTTCATGAGTATACACATTTTTTCTCCGATGAAAGTGGGCTGTAAACCCCCTGCCACATATGACTCTCCCATCCTTCATTATGCATTTATTACATTTTAGGGAGGCTTGAGAGAGTGATGATTTGTGATCTTTGATGAATGCGTTCAGGACCATGTGGTTTCTACTAAGTCCTCTTCATATGGTGGCACCATAATGCAATATTTCTTCCTTCTTGCAACCATCCTTACCTAGCATAGAATCAGATAATTTCCACCAGTATCATACTAGAAAATTTTATCCATTGATGTTGTTTAGTACCATAAAGGGTACACCAATGTTGTTTAGTACCGGAATCAGTTTCGTTCTTCAACGGCTAGATAGAAATATGTGCAAAATAATTTGAAGTCAGTGGGTGATGCATAATAGGGTTGAGTTATCCCTAAAATCAGTTATGACAACAACAAAAAAATATGCAAATTCCATAAATGTGGCAAGGTTGTGTGTCCATCCTTAGAGGGCACAATCAACATCAAAAAACATACAAAAAATTATCCCGAAGAGGCACAGATGGAGGTTCATATTTTTTCATGAGTTTTGGACCTGAGAGAAGTCACCCATATCTATCACATTATCATGTTCTCCTCTTTATTACCTCTATTAGAAAATAGGACCACATAGCAATAACATATATATAGTTAAATCAATAAAGAAGATGCAAAACACATTAAAACATTATAGAGAGACAGATATAATGTGGTTCACCCAAACGATGGGGCTATGTCCACAAAGAAGTTTCTAGTCCTTTTATTATAGTCCAGAAAGATGAAGGGATACACCCTATAGCAAAACCAATGCACTTACTCTTCACACTCTCACATTCTCTCTTTCAATACAATACCATACACAGTCGTTTTACAATGCTTTCTTTTATAGGGAAAATACAATGTGAAAATTCTAGGGTTAACCCAATACCATGGGTCTGCAAAAATGTTGGCAGGGGGAATGAGTGTACAGTACACGTGGGTTACAAACATGACTGAATAATATCTCTGGATCTGGAATATTAGGCTCCACAACCAACAATCTCCCACTTATAGACTGATCACAGCAACTCCACCGCTACTGCACTTGCTGGACTATGCTCTAGACCTTGGACTTGGAAATTTTCTTATTTTCACCTTCTTGCTTGAAGGCCAACAGAAACCGAGTAGGAACTCAGTTTCTCTCTGGTTACTCCCTTTGTCAACATGTCTACAGGATTCTAGATAGCGTGTATCTTTTCTAGTTTTAACAGTTCTTCATCTAGAACAGATCTTATGAAGTGGTACTTGAGTTGTATATGTTTAGTCCTCAAATGAAAGCCTAAGTTCTTTACAAGATGAATGGCACTCTAGCTGTCATTGTACATCCTACTATTCTCCTGCTTCTTACCCAATTCTTCCATGAACCTCTGCAACCAAATCATCTCCTTACTAGCCTCTGTAGCAGCAACATACATACTCTGCTTCCGTTGTTGAAAGTGAAACAGCTTGTTGCAGTTTTGAAATCCAACTTACTGTTGTTCCACCCATAGTAAAAACATACCCTGTGGTGCTCCTCCTGCTGTCTTTATCACCAGCCATATCTGCATCAACATATCCCTGTAGAACAGTATCTAAACCTCCAAAACATAATGCATGTGAAGTGGTACCTCTCAAATACCTGAGAATCCATTGTACTGCTTTCCAATGCTCTTTACCTAGATTATTCATATACCTACTCACAACTCCCACTGCATGTGCAATATCTAGTTTTGTGCACACCATGGCATACATCAAGCTTCCAACCGCTGATGAATAGGGAATCCTGGACATGTAATCTATTTCTTCATGTGTCTCTGGAAACATCTCCTTACTTAGTTTGAAATGACTGGCTAAAGGTGTGCTCACTAGTTTTGCATTCTGCATTCTAAACCTCTGCAACACCTTTTCTATGTACTCACCTTCAGACAACGTCAATTTGTGATTTTTCTTGTCTTTTGTTATTCTCATACCAAGGATTTGCTTTGCAGCACCCAAATCCTTCATCACAAATTAGCTAGTTTTCTTTTAAGCACATTTATATCCTGCATGTTAGACCCTGCAACAAGCATGTCATCCACATACAATAACAAGATAATATATCTTCCATTATCTAGCCTCTTGAAATAAACACAGTGGTTAGAATGACATCTATCATAACCTTGTTCTGTCATAAACTTATCAAATTTTAAATACCACTGCCTTCGAGCTTGTTTTAGGCCATACAAGCTCCTCTTCAACCTGCAAACCAAATTCTCCTTCGCTTTGACCTTATACCTGTTGATGTATTTGTAACTTTGGAATGTATTCATCTATGTATCTTATGTCTTGTAACCCGATGTTTATTCTGGGATGTATCTATTATTTAATTGAGTCATGTTGTCATGCCCCGATGTTTCGATCGGGAGGATCAATAATGTAAACAAGTCATGTCAAGTCATTGTGGGTAACCCTCCGATTGTCTAAGGGTTAAAGTCCCATAGTTCCGAGGCACTAGGGTTATTAGACTCTCCTAGTAGAGGTCGACCTTAGTAGGGTTTTAGTCATGCCGAGATTAGTATAAATAGAGAACTGGAGTCTCTATTTAACACAAAACTCATACACACTCAAGTGTAGCACATAGTTGAGGAAGGAGAAGACACTGGGGCTAGATAAGAAGGTTGCTGCTGTCAGGAGATCACTTACTGTATTGGGATTTTCTATTTTGGTACTGCTTCTATCTTTGAGGAATTTGCGGGGTTTTCTCCATTTATGGTTTCCCCAAGGAAAAACAATGTGTTCATTGTCTCTTGTGTTTGATTGTTGTGCTTGTTATTCTCTCAGTTAAATATCCTAAGAATGCTAGCTTAATGTTGAAAAACTAACATGGTATCAGAGCTAACCTAAGAAGAAGACAATGTGTAACTGCGGGAACTAGGGATTCCTAGTTTGAGAATCTTCCTCCACAGATTTTCAGCAAAAGTAAGGTGGAATAACTCTCCTCCTTAGGGTGCATATTTCTGTCGAAGCAGAATCCAATTCTGAGGTTTTTCAGTTTTGGACCCGACACTACTCCCAAAAATTAGGGCTTTTCATAGAAGAGGAATTTTTCAGTGAGCCCGGACCTGGATTGATCTCCTCCCCAAAATCAAAGTTAGGGATAAATTTCAAGGCATTTGGGTGGATAGAACTCTGGAAAAGAAAAACCCTAATTTGCTCCCGATCCAGCACTGCAGGATTTCAGCTCCAAATCCAGATCCGACATCTTGACCTGGTAAGATCTAAATCTTTTGTATTTCCATTTGAGGTTCTCAGTTAAGATGTCTCATCATACCAAGCTTGATTAAAAGCTTGAGGGAGCTGATAACTTCCGAGCCTGGAAGTATATAATCTTCCTGGTCCTAGAAGAAAATGTGTCGGAGTCCTACTTCCATGAGGAGGTTCCAGTTCCAGAGGGAGATGAGGCTAAGGCCTTGCATAAGAAGAATTTGGTTATGGAAAAGAGGATCATTGTTGATTCTATCAAGTATCACCTTATCCCACAGGTGTCCTCCCTCAAAACACCTAAAGCTATGTTTGATGCCCTAACCAAATCGTTTGAAGGGAAGAACATAAACTGGAAGATGACTCTGAGGAATCAACTGAAGAATGTGAAGATTCAGAATGCAGAGACCATCCAGTCTTACTTCACAAGGGTTTCTCAGATCAAGGAACAATTAGAAGCAGTAGATGAAGAAGTGGAGAATGCAGAAATTGTGATGACCACCTTGAGTGGTCTCCCTAGGACATGGGACTCTTTCATTCAAGGGATCTATGCTAGAAAGAAGTTAGTCAAGTTCAACAGACTGTGGGAAGAATGTTCTCAAGAAGAAGCTTGGATGGTAGCTCGAGAAGATAAGATGGGAAGTGAAGATCAAGCTCTCACAGTACAATCCAAGAAACCCAGATCCAGCCATCACAAAAGTAAGTACTCTCATCATAGGAATAACTCTAGAAAGCCTAGAGATAGGTCTAAGTTCATTTGCTATACATGTGATGAAAAATGACACTTTACTAGAGATTTTCCCAAGAACAAAAGTAGCTCTCACAAGAAGAAGGGAAGCAAGAGAAGAAATCATGCTCATGCTGTAGAAGATGATTAACCTTCATCGAAGAGAACCAGATATGAAAGTGAAGATTCTTCAAGCAAGGATGAATACGTTTTGATATCCGCTCTCATGGGAAACATTACTCAAGGAAGTGATGATTGGATTATTGATAGTGGGGCCTCCAAACATATGACTGGATTCAAGGACTCCTTTGTGAAACTTTCAGAACATGAGTCACCTCACAAGGTGAAGCTAGGAGATGACTACCAATATCCAATAAAGGGTAGTGGGGAATCTTCCTATAAGCTAGACTCTGGAAAGTCTATAACAATGAAGGAAGTCTTGTTTGTGCCAGGACTCAAGAAGAACCTTCTCTCCATATCAGCATTGGATGCAAAAGGAAAGAGGGTTGCATTCATAGATGGTCAAGTCATCATGTGGCCAAGAGGAAATACTATCGATGATGTGGTGGTGATTGGAGAACAAGAAGGAGGTTTGTACAAATTGAAGGGCCATCCAGAACAAGCCTTGGTCCATGACACAATAGATCCAAGTGAACTTTGGCATAGAAGGCTTGCACATGTGCATTACAGAGCACTACCTCTTGCAAGCAAAGTTGTTGAAGGTATTCCAGAAATACAAGCAAAACATGATGGGGTCTGTAAAGGATGTGCGAAAGGGAAGAACACAAAGAAGACATTTGCAAGTAGCGAAAGCAAAGCAAAAGCAATCTTGGAAATCATCCACTCCGATGTATGTGGTCCTATGTCGTCAAGCTCACTAAATGGGTATGCATATTATGTTTCTTTTATTGATGATTTTTCTAGGAAGACATGGGTTTACTTCATGAAGAACAAAGACGAAGTATTCACCAAGTTCAAGGAATTCAAAACCTTGATCGAGAATCACACTGAAAAGAAGATCAAGACCTTTAGATCAGATAATGGTGGAGAATTCACTTCGAATGAATTCAAAGAGCTATGTAAAGAATCAGGGATTAAGAGGGAGTTTTCCACTCCTTATAATCCACAACAGAATGGGATTGTAGAACGGAAGAACAGAACTATCATGGAAGCTGCAAGAGCTATGCTTCATGATCAAGATCTTCCTATGCATCTTTGGGTTGAAGCTTCCAGAACAGCGGTGGATGTACATAATTGCACTCCACATAGAGTACTCGAGAACAAGACTCCTGAAGAAGTCTTCTCCGGAAAGAAACCAAAAGTCTGCCATCTCAGAATATTCAGCTATCCTGTGTACATACACATTCCAAAAGAGAAGAGAACAAAATTATATCCTTCAGGAAAGAAGGGTATATTTGTGGGATAATCTGAAAGCTTGAAGGCTTACAGAATCTATTTCCCAAGATACAAGAAGATTGACATCAGCAGGGATGTGACATTTGATGAAGATACATCATACAACAAATCCAGAAAGAGACCTGCTGAAGAACTTAAAGAAGCAGAAGCACCCAGAATTCATGATACAACCATGAATGAAGAAACTCAAGAAGAAGATCGAGAATATGAAGAACCACAAAGACCTGCAGATCCACCTCTAGAGAAGAATCCTCATGAGAGGAAACCTGCTTGGGTACGTGAAATTATCCAAGGTGCGGAAAGGTATGGGGATCCATAAGAGAATCACAGAGAAAGAAAGAGGACCAGATCTTGCTCCGGGTATGTAGCCTTACTATGTGATTTCATTGATAAAGAACCTTCCAGTTATGAAGAAGCGGCAGAACGAAAAGAATGGAAGGATGCTATGATTGAAGAGTACCAATCGATCATGAAGAATGATGTTTGGGATGTTATCCCAAGACCAGAAGGGAAGTCAGTTGTAACTTCCAAATGGATCTATAAGGTCAAGCATGCTGCAGATGGTAGCATTGAAAAATATAAGGAAAGATTTGTGGCTTGGGGTTTCTCTCATAACGAAGGAATAGACTATGAAGAAACCTTTGCACTTGTAGCTATATACACTTCCATTAGATCAGTACTTTCTCTAGCTACAGTAATGAAATGGAAGATACACCAGATGGATGTCAAGACTGCCTTCTTGAATGGTGTAGTGGAAGAGGAAGTGTATGTAGAACAACTACTCGATTTTGAGACACATGACAGAGAGTCTCATGTATGCAGATTGAAGAAAGCCCTGTATGGTTTGAAACAAGCACCCAAGACTTGATACGGTAGAATTGACAGATTTCTATCCAGTTTGGGCTTTACCAAAAGTAAATCAAATTCCAACCATTACTACAAGGTTGAAGATGGCAATCCAGTGATGATTCTATTGTATGTAGATGATCTATTTGTGACAGGTATGGATGGGTTGATTGCTGATACAAAAAGAAATCTTGTTGTCGAGTTCGAAATGAAGGACTTGGGCATGATGCATTATTTTCTAGTATGGAGGTGTGGCAGAGTGCAGATGGAATATTCCTTGGACAAGGGAAGTATGCAGTAGAGATCCTAAAGAGGTTTGGGATGCCGGACTACAAGGCTATGGCCACACCTATGGCATCAAACCTGAAGCTATTGAGTGATGCTTCATTAGAGACAGTTGATGCTACGATGTATCGTCAGATGATTGGGTCCTTGATGTACCTAACGAACACGAGACTAGACATTTGCTTTGTTGTGAACACCTTGAGCCAGTTCTTGACAGATCTGAGAAATGTTCACTTGATTACTACAAAGCATATTTTGAGGTACTTGAGGGGTACAGTTGATTATGGGCTCAAGTACGATGCAAATCAGAAGATTAACCTGGAGGGTTATGTTGATTCAAATTGGGCAGGCAGTGCCATCGATAGGAAGAGTACTTTAGGATGTTGCTTCTGTATGGGATCAGGTGTGATCTCTTGGTTTAGCAGGAAGCAATCCTGTGTGGCATTGAGTACAGCTGAAGCAGAGTATGTCGCAGCTTGTTCAGCTAGTTGTGAGGCAGTATGGCTAAGGAAGCTACTGTCTAATTTATTTGATCTCCAGTTGGATGCTACTTGTATACATTGTGACAGCCAGAGTTGCGTGAATTTGTCAGAGAATCCAGTGTTCCATGACAAGTCGAAGCATATCGAGATCAAGTATCACTATATCCGAGATATGGTGTAGAGGGGGGCAATGAATCTCCAATATGTTACGAGGGAGGAACAGATAGCTGATGTATTGATGAAGCCATTGGCTAGGCTGAATTTCGAGTACTTCATGGAGAAGCTTGTTGTTCTCCAATATCGAGGTTTCCTCCAAGGGAAAGTGATGAGACCCATAGCCATTCTGACATGGTGAGAGGATTGGTTCCTTCCATGGTCAGATGTAAGGGCTAAGCCATTATGTCATGGTCAGAGGATTTAGGTTCCTTCCATGTCATATATGAGTGCTGGCCATTCTGTTGAGTAGGACAGATGTAAGGGAAACTACCATTCTGGGAATGGAGGTACTTGATCAGTTACTAGGAAAACTTAGTGTAGGACTGAGAAGCCATTATGATGTGATAGAGGGATCTGTTCCCACTTGATCAGATGTAAGGGCTGAACCATTCTTTCATGGCTAAAGGATTAAGTTCCTCCCATGTCAGATGTGAGTGTTGGCCATTCTGTCGAGTAGGACAGATGTAAGGGCAACTGCCATTCTGGGAATGGAGGCACCTGGTCAGTTACCAGGTAGCTCACTCTGGGACTGGGGGCCATTCTGATGTGATGATAGGATTAGTTCCTACATTATCAGAAGTGAGTGCACACCCTTTCGATGCGATGTGTTTACACATGGTCGAATGTAAGTCCAGAGCCTTTCTGACAAGATCAGGTCGGATATAAGTGCTGAGCCATTCTAGCGCGATGTGTTCACACATGGTCAGATGTGAGTGTTGTGCCTTTCTAACAAGATGAGGTTGAATGTAAGTGCAGTTCCTTTCTAACAAGATGGGGTCGGATGTAAGTGCAGAGCCTTTTTTATGCGATGTGCTTGCACATGATGGGATATAACTGATGAGCCTTTCTGACAAGATGAGGTCAGATGTGAGTGTTGGGCCTTTCTGACAAGATGTAGTCAGATGTGAGTGCTGGGCGTGCCTTTCTGACAAGATGTGGTCAGATGTAAGAGCTGGGCGGGCCATTCTGACTTAAGTGTAAGATATAAGCACTGATGAAGACCTACATGAAGGGTAGGCCTATAGGATTGACTCTGTAGAACTTCTTGTGACAAGAAGAATCGAGATAGCACCATTATGAGATAGCAGATGATGATCCAGACTTGATGATGATCCAGATCAAGTGACGATCCAGTTGTGATGATGATCCAGACTTGATGATGATCCAAAGCAAGTGATCCGGATGTGATGATGATCCAGACTTGATGACGATCCAGATGAAGTGATGATCCAGTAATGATGAGCCAGTAGTCATTATGATGCAGATCCCGTGATGAAGAATACTTGAATAAGAAGATGACTTGAAGACTCAAAAGACTCGAAGACTTGAAGACTTGAAGACAAAGAAGACTTGTAGACTAAAGAAGACTTGAAGATGATGAGATGATTCAGTTGATGCAAAGAAGAAGACCAGTGCTGAAAATTGTGTCGAAAGAATACCTTCCTAGTTAAGAGGGAGTGTTGATGTATTTGTAACTTCAGAATGTATTCATCTATGTATCTTATGTCTTGTAACCCTATGTTTATTCTGGGATGTATCTATTATGTAATTGAGTCATGTTGTCATGCCCCGATGTTCTGATCGGGAGGATCAATAATGTAAACAAGTCATATCAAGTCATTGTGGGTAACCCTCTACTTTTCTAAGGGTTAAAGTCCCCGCAATACTGGGGCACTAGGGTTATTAGACTCTCCTAGTAGAGGTCATCCCTAGTAGGGTTTTAGTCATGTCAGGATTAGTGTAAATAGAGAACTGGAGTCTCTATTTAACACACAACTCATACACACTCAAGTGTAGCACATAGTTGAGGAAGGAGAAGACACCAAGGCTTGATAAGAAGAAGGTTACTGTTGTCGAGAGATCACTTACTGTATTGGGATTTTCTATTTTGGTGTTGATTCTATCTCTGAGGAAGTTGTGGGGTTTTCTCCATGTATGGTTTCCCCGAGGAAAAACATTGTGTTCACTGTCTCTTGTGTTTGATTGTTGTGCTTGTTATTCTCTCAATTAAAGATCCTAATAATGCTAGATTAATGTTGAAAAACTAACAATACCCTTGTGGCTGATGCATATAAATCTCTTCCTCCAAATCCCCATGGAGAAAGGATATTTTTACATCTAACTATTCAAGATGCAAATCTTCTACCACCACTAGATTTAAAATAGTTCTAATTGAAGTCATTTTAACAACAGGATAAAATATTTCATCAAAGTCTATACATTTATTTTTTGCAAACCCCTTTACAATAAGTCTAGCCTTGTACCGCTTCTTTCCTCCATATTATTCCTTCAACCTGTAAACCCATTTATTCTGCAATGCCATTTTTTCTGCAAGCAACTTAACCAGATCCCAAGTCTGGTTTCTTACCAATGATTCCATCTCCTCATCCATGCCTTGCTCCCACTTCTTTCTAGTTTCTACCTACATTGCTTCTTCAAAACATTCCGGTTCACCAGAATCAGTCATCAATAAATAATATAGTGAAGGAGAGAATTGTTCAGGGGGTCTACTTAACCTGGTAGAATTTCTTACAGTTGCATGGGTTTCGGGTACCTGTTGCTACTCTTGATTTTCTGGTGCCTTTGGAACTTCATTTTCTTTGATTTCATCAAGCACTGTGTACTCCATGTTTTCCTTTTCTTCTTTCTTTCCCTGCAACTGATATTTGTACATGACCTTTTCGTTGAATACTACATCTCTACTCCTAATCATTTTGTGATTTTCAAGATCCCATAAGCGATAACCAAAATCATCAACCCCGTATCCAATAAAGGTATATTTCTTGGATTTAGCCTCAAGCTTTGTTCTATCATATTTATCAATATGGACAAATGATTCACAACCAAAATTTCTCAGAAATTAGTATTTTACCTGTTTACCTGTCCATGCCTCCTCTGGAATGCCACCATCCAAAGCGCTTGAAAGCCCTCTGTTTAATAAATAAACAACAGTGTTTATAGCATCAGTCCAAAACTATAAGGGCAACCCTACATGCAACCTCATACACCTTGCACGCTCCATGATCGTTTTGTTCATCCTTTCTGACACACCATTTTCTTATGGTGTTCCAAGGACTGTCTTCTCTTTGTGAATCCCATTGTGTGAACAGTAACTGTCAAACTCCTTACTGCAGTACTCGCCTCCATTATCAGATCTAAGACATTTCAACCTTTTTCCTGTCTCATTCTCAGCCAAATATTTCCACTTCTTAAAAGTATCAAACACATCATATTATTTTCTAATGAAATAAACCCAAGTTTTTCTAGTTGCATCATCAATAAAAGTAACATAATAACAAGAGCCACCAAGAGATTGTACCTGAGCTGGTCCCCATACATCTGTATGGACAAGCTCTAAATTTTCACGCTTCTTTTGTTTTCCAACCCTAAGAAATCTAACTCTCTTCTGTTTTCCATAAACACAGTTCTCACAGAATTCCAAACTTACCTGCTTCAGATCTGGAAGCAGTTTCCTTGACTGGAGAATCTGTATCCCCTTCTCACTCATGTGGCCAAGCCTATGATGCCACAGTGGTGCACCTGTTTCTATGGAAGCTACAGAGATAGAATAATTTGTATTATGAGGAAAAAAATATAGTGTACCTACCCTATCTCCTTTTGTTATTACCAGTGATCCTTTAGTGATCTTCCACCATGTTTCTCCAAACGTAGACAAATAGATTCTATCTCCCAACTGCCCTGTTGAGATTAGTTTTCTTTTCATAGCAGGAATGTGCCTTACGTCCTTTAGTATCCAGTCATTTCCATTATTTAACTTAATCCGTACCTTACCCTTTCCAACAATTTTACATGGTTCATCAACCCCCAATAGCACATGCCCAAAATCACCTTGAACATAATCATGAAAGAATTTCCTATGGGGTGTAGCATGACATGAAGCCCCTGAATCTACTACCCAGTAATCACTAGTATTATCTAATGCAAGAATCAAAGCATCTTGTAACACATCACCTGCTACATTTGTTTCCTGAGTAGTCTCTTGTTTTATGTCTCCTTTCTTCTTTGGAGCTTTGCAGTCTTTCTTCAGATGTCCTTTCTTACCACAGTTCCAGCACTCTTTTTTTTCGAATCTGGACTTGGATCTGCCCTTTTTAGACTTTCCGTGATTTCTTGGGCTCCTTCCTCTCTCATTTTGTCTCCCTCTGCTCTCCATGGTCAACGCATTTCCTAATGTCTCGCCTGTGCTTTTTCTTTGCATTTCCTCACTAAGAATAACACCAACAACATCATCAAACTTAAGAGTGTTTGAACTAGGGACAAAGTTACTTATAGACATGACCAAGCTATTCCAGCTTTCTGGCAATGAGCACAATATTAGAAGAGCCCTAACCTCATCATCAAAGTTCACTTTTACAGAACTTAACTGACTGGTAAGTGTATTAAACTCATTTAAATGATTGGCAACAAATCCACCTTTCGACATCTTCATATTAAATAAACGCTTCATTAAAAATACATTGTTGGAAGTCAAGGGTTTTTCAAAGAGCTAACTCAATGCGCTCATCACACCCTCTATTGTTTTTTCTTTTGAAATATTGAAAGCCACTGACGAAGCCAGGCACAGCCGTATTGTTCCTAGTTCCTTTCTGTCAAGAACCTCCCATTATTCATCCTTTATAGCCACTGGCTATTTTGCTTTTCTGCCCAATGGTAGGTACATATCCTTTTGGTACAGATAGTCCTCCATTTGCATCTTCCATAACTGATAGTTTTGGCTGTTAAATTTCTTGACCCTAAACTTTCCTTCTTCTGCCATTGCTCCCACTCAATCCAGGAACCCTTATTTCCTGCGAGTTTACCAACCAAATAGACCTTTTGGCTCTGATACCAATTGTTAGAAAATAGGACCACAGAGCAATAACAAATATACAGTTAAATCAATAAACAAGATGCAAAACACATTAAAACATTACAAAGAAACATAGATATAACGTGGTTCACCCAAACGATGGGCTACGTCCACAAAGAAGTTGTCAGTCCTTTTATTATAGTCTAGAAAGATGAATGGATGCACCCTACAACAAAACCGTTGCACTTCCTCTTCACACTCTCACAGTCTCTCTTTCAATACAATACAATACCATACACAGTCGTTTTACAATGCTTTCTTTTATAGGGGAAATACAATGGGAAAATTCTAGGGTTAACCCAATACCATGGATCCATGAAACTATTGGCCAACACATATCCCAAAAAAATTTCTCGAGGGCTCCACCCCTAAACCCTCGTGTCTCGAGGGTGTTTCCCCCAAACCCCCTTTTTCGGGGCGCTGCCCCGAACCCCAAGGCAGGGGGAATGAGTGTATAGTATACCTAGGTTATAAACATGACTAAATAATATCTCTAGATCTGGAAGTTTAGGCTCCACAACCAACACCCTCATTCTTCATAGTTTAGGATTGCTAAAAGGATATGGTTTATTTAAAAGACAATAGGACTAAGGTAGAGATGAATTAACCCCCCCCCCCACCCCCCCGGCTTGTATTCATTATTCTATTAATGGAATGGGAATGTTGTGCTTTGAGAATACCCAGGACCAAGGTGAGACTACCACTAGGGTTTTTTAATTGAAAGCAATTTTAATTTAGCGAATGAGATGTTGTAATTTGAGAATACCCGGGACCAAGGACAAACTGCCACTAGGTTTTTTGAATTTAAAATGTCTTTATTCTAAATGCATGAAATGTTTTTTTTGGGGAAACAAGGACTAAGGTGAGACTCCCACTGGTTGTTGAATTAATAGTGTTTCATTCATGCTTCAAAGTAATTTTGAGACAGTATGTCAAGTAGACTTCCTCTAAATGCCTAGAGTTGCACATATATGAAATTTACCTGCTTGTGTAATTTTCTAATAGTAGTTGAAATGCATATAATATGAATACATACACAATGTGGTAGGAGAAATTAATATCCAACATTCTGACTTAAATTCTACAACCATTAGCTAAAACATATGCATGTTTACAGACATATTAACAAAATTAAAAAATATATATTTCAAAATAATTTTGATAAACATGCCTACCAGTCTCAGTCTTAGGGGCCACTTCTCCTCTTCGTCTTGATAATGAGAATGACAAATCAGGCATGAGAAAGGGTAGTGTCTCCTTTTCAGAAGCATGGGAAGTGGAAAGTGTTAAGAACCCGTGTCAACCCCCCTCTTTATTTTGTTGGTAAATTTTGTCAGACGCATATGCTTTGTAAGTCGTCCCATTAGTATGATGTATTATCCCACATTCATGGGGAGTAAGTAATAGTTGTTAAGTCGTCTAGTTAATAGGTTGCATTATCCCACATTCATGTGGAGTAATAGTTGTTTATATTAGACTTAGTATATAAGTATGTGTTGAAGCTAATGAAAGAATGGAAGAGTTATTTTGTATTGAGCTTGCTCAAAGGAGGTTGCCCCCTCGAAGTGGCCCGCAATCAATAAAATATCTTTTGTGCTCCAATATTTTTGCATTCTCATTGTTTGTTGTAGGAGGTTCTTCACATCTAGTATCAAAGCACTTTCTTGGGCTCGTTGGGTGGAATTTCGGGAAAAAAAAAATTCATGTCGTGCTTCTTGGCGTTGTGAGCATTATAGTTGTTCTTCTTCTTGCAGCAATATTATTCATCTGGATCAGGGATTAAACCCTATCCGCTTAACTGTGGGAAGTACTTGGGCATAGCCCTAAAACTCATTATGAGGAGTACCACAGGAACCCCAAAGTAGTTGGCCATTGAGAGGACCTACTAAGCGAAAAAGGCAACGACCCTCACTAGATTGACTAGATTCCCATCCATGAGGAAAACCAAAGAGCTGTCATTTTTGGCCAAGTGGTTAGCAGTTTTACTTGTGCCATGAAGTGAGGGGTACGGCCCCAATACTCAAGCCTGAGACAGCCTTGGTGGCCAAGTGACTACGTTTGAACCAATAGGAAGCTGAATATACCTAGGGTCCATTTACAGTTGATAACGTGCAGAATTTCAGCATTGTCATAGATCATAACGTGTAGAATTTCAGAATTGTCACAGATCAATTACTCCATTTCTTGTTGATAACACACAGCTTCTAGCACCGCCACAGACCACAGATCAGTTCTTCAGAGAAAAAAAAGAGTATAAATTTCTATTTTTCAGCCATATCTTCCTTGATTTAGCTCTGTTTCCCTTAAAATACCACTGTCACCCCCATAATACCATTCTGCATATTCCTTCATTGAGGACCCTATTCCCAATTTCACTTCCTCAAGGCCGAAATTCCATATTTGTCAATTTTTAAAGTTTGTCATAACTTCTCTGATTCTCATCCAATCACCTTCAAATTTTTCCACGATGTTCATTTCCCAATTATGCTTCCTTGTCCCCCTATGACAAATTTTCCAATTCCTTCATCCCACCTCTGAAATTCACATTTTCTACTTCTTGTCCCTAAAAAAGTGTCCAAAACCCCGTAAAACCCCAATTACCCCCCCAAATTTTTCCCAAATCAAAAATATTATTTTCTAAAACCCTCTCCATCTTTGCTTTTCTACCCATTACCTTTAAAAAAAATTAAAAAAAATAAAAACTTGCTTATGGTTGTTACTCATGTCAGAGCAAATAAACAAATGGAAGAAGAACTTGCCGCCATCAAGTCCAAACTTGAGGATCTAGATCAAAAATTTCTCGGCCTCAATCGTCAGCATTCACCCATGGACAACCGCTGCCAGCATGAGTCTTCTGCAGACATTGGGTTCTCAGTGTTTAGCCACTACCACAGGCCGAAGTTGGATTTTCCTCGCTTCAATGGTGATGATCCAAGTGTATGGATTTATAGGGCATAACAATATTTCAGTCTGCATAACGCTTTTGATTTCAATAAAGTCTCCCTTGCATCCTTTCATTTGGAACATGAAGCACTTCAATGGTTTCGTTGGTACATCAAGGCTCATGCTGAGCCAAACTGGACAGAATTTTCCCAACTCCTCTTCCAGCGATTTGGTCCTAGTGCTTTTGATGACTTCACAGGAGTAGTCTCCAAACTTTGCCAAACTGGCACTGTGCGAGAGCATCAAACAGAATTTGAGAAACTCACCAATCACACTGAGGGATTGCCTGATGCATTCTAGCTTAGTTGTTTTATCAGTGGTCTAAAGGATGCAATACACTCTGAGGTTAAAATTTTCTGCCCCCGCACAATGATGGAAGCCCTCGGGTTGGCTAAGCTAGCAGAGGACAAGATTCGAGCTCAACAACGCTCCAAATCCACTCTTGTTCCATTCAGACCTATGGTTCCTCAAAGAACCCAACATCTTCCAGCTCCTAGAACCACTGCTATCAAGCATTTGTCTAAAGCAGAGATGTGGGAACATCGGGAAAAAGGGCTTTGTTATAATTGTGACGAGAAATTCACCCAGGAACATAGATGTGTTGAGCAAAAGTTCTATCTCTTGGATGCGGATTCTCCACCAGCACCTGAAATTTTTTACGATGCTCAGGATCCCACAGATGATGATGGTGACATTCAACAACTTCCTACTCCAGAGGACTAACTAGAGATATCTCTCCATGCCTTAGCCGAATTCACCACCCCACAAACTATGCGGATCAGAGGGTTCTTCAAAAAACTCCCTCTTACAATACTCATTGATTCTGATAGCACTCACAACTTCATTGACCCGAGGATCGCCAAACAGGCTGATTGTTTCATCCATCCTTGCTCCAGCTTTGAAGTCATGATTGCCAATGGTAGCACCTTACCTTCCAAAGGGATGTGTCATAATGTGTGCATATCTATGGGGGATTATAACTTGCACTCTGACATGTTTTCCTTGCCCTTAGGCGGATGTGATGTGGTTTTGGGCACTCAATGGTTACGCACACTTGGACCCATTTTATGGGATTTTGTTGAACTTTGGATGCAATTTTCAATCAATGGTACCAAACACACATTGTGGGGCTTACAACCAGAGTCTCTTAGCCTCATCAGTTCGCATCGCATGGAAAATATTCTTAAAAAAATTTCACATGGTGTCATCGCTCAGCTCCATTTCATTCAGATGCAACCTTCAGCAGTTTCAACTACTCCCGTGGATCTCCAACAAATTTTGGATCGATATGCATGTGTGTTTGCTGAGCCAGTGGGATCGCCACCTTCTCGACCCGAGGACCATTGTATTCTGCTCCTTCCTGGCAGTGTCCCTCCCAACATCAGGCCCTATCGCTACCCATTTCACCACAAGACAGAAATTGAGATGCTTGTTCACAACTTACTAAAGCAAGGTGTTATTCGCCCTAGCACTAGTTCCTTCTCTTCACCGGTCCTTCTAGTATGGAAAAAAGATGGGTCATGGCACCTTTGCATCAACTTTAGAGCACTTAATCACATCACAATCAAGGATAAGTTTCCCATTCATGTTGTTGATGAGCTTCTGGATGAGCTCCATGGTGCTCATTTTTTCTCCAAGTTGGATCTTCTTTCTGGGTATCACCAAATTCGGGTCCATGCAGATGATATACCTAAAACAGCTTTCCGCACACATGATGGCCATTATGAATTTTTGGTCATGTCATTTGGCCTCACAAATTCCCCTTCCACATTCCAGGCATTGATGAATAAAATATTTCGTCCCTACTTGCGGAACTTCATTCTGGTCTTCTTTGATGATATCCTCATCTATAGTAAAACCTGGGCTGAGCATCTCCAACATCTAGATCTTGTACTGCAACTTTTTTGTGATCATCATCTCTGTGCCAAACAATCTAAATGTGTTTTTGGGTAGAAGGAATTCGAGTATCTCAGGCATATTGTTTCAGCAAAAGGGGTTTGTGTCCATCCTTCCAAAATCAATGCCATGAAAAATTGGCCACCTCCTCAGACCTTGAAGAGCCTTCGTGGATTTTTGGGACTTACTGGCTACTACTGCAAGTTTGTTAAGGATTATGGAAAGATTGTAGCTCCATTAATAGCTCTACTGAAAAAGGATGCTTTTGCATGGACACCTGCTGCTAAGTGTGCATTTGCGAAACCGAAACAAGCTATGTGTACCACACTTGTTCTAGCTATGCCTGATTTTTCCAAGCCCTTCACTATTGAGAGTGATGCTTGTGACAATGGACTTGGTGCTATCCTCCTCCAAGACAAACATCCCATTTCTTTCACCAGCAAATCCCTGTCTGGTAATAATTTAGCCACCTCTACATATGAGAAGGAAATGATGGCTATTTTGCATGCCGTACAAAAGTGGTGTCCATACCTCTTAGGGAATCATTTCTGCATCAAGACTGATCACCAGAGTCTGAAATATTTCCTGGAATAAGGCCTCTCATCCCCAACACAACAAAAATGGGTTAGAAAACTCATGGGTTATGACTACGAGATCACTTACAAGAAGGGTAAGGACAATCTTGTGGCGGATGCTCTTTCCCACACATTTGATGACCATCCTTCTCTTTCAGCTATTTCTATGCCTCTTCCAAATTGGTTACAATTTGTTCAGCAAGGCTATGTCAATGACTCTTCCTTATCTCAAATCATCCAACAGTTGGCCAGTAATCCTTCTCTTCTACCGCATTACTCTTGGGATGGTTCTTCTCTAAGATACAAGGGTCGCTTGGTGCTTCCCCAGGGCACAGATCTTCACCAAGCTGTCTTCTATGAACTCCATGCTTCTCCAATGGTAGAGCACTCTGGGTTCCTCAAAACGTATGAGTGGGCACAACGTAACTTCTCTTGGAAGGGAATGAAATGGGAAATTCAACATATGGTTGCTGAATGTGATACTTGCCGGCACCACAAGGGTGAAACTACACTCCTCCCCGGCTTGCTCGAACCCTTTCCCATCCCTACAAGGATTTGGATAGATATTTTGATGGATTCCATCGACGGGCTCCCTAAATCTGGTGGAAATAACATAATCTTGGTTGTGGTTGATCGACTCTCCAAATATAGTCATTTTTGTGCTCTCAGCCATCCATATACTGCCTCCTCAGTCGAACAAATTTTCATGGACCAAATATTTCATCTTCATGGCATCCCTTCTTCCATTGTCTCAGACCATGATGCAACTTTCACAAGTCATTTTTGGACCGAACTCTTTCGCCTCACCGGAACCAAACTAAAAATGAGTTCAAGATATCACCCACAAACAGATGGTCAAACTGAAGTCACCAACAAATGCTTGGAAACTTATCTTCGTTGCTTCACCTCTGAACAACAACATCAATGGGCAAAGTGGCTCCCTCTCGCTAAATGGTGGTACAATACTTCCTACCATACTGCATCTAAAATGACTTCGTATGAAGCTATTTATGGGTAGCCACTCCCAGTGCTCCTTTCATACACCCCCCATAGTTCACCAGTTCAGGCAGTTGACATGGTTCTGCGCAACCGTGATTAGATTCTTCACATTCTGCAAGAGAATCTTCACATGGCCAGAAATCACATGAAGCAGCAAGCTGATCAACACCGTTCTAAGCGCACCTTTCAAGTCGGCAATATGGTTTTTCTTCGTTTGCAGCCTTATAAGAAATCCTCCCTTAAACTCAAAGGGCATCAGAATCTAGCTACAAAGTTCTATGGGCCATATAAAGTTCTTCAAAATATTGGGTATGTTTCTTATAAATTAGAACTTCCTCCTTCTTCTCGCATTCACCCAGTATTTCATGTCTCTTATCTCAAGAAAGTGATTGGCACCAACATCCGAGCACAAACTGTTTTACCAGAGATGGACACGAAAGGATCCATCATTTTGGAACCAGAGGCCATCCTCAATCAGCGCACTCGTCAGCTTCACTCTTGGGCCATCACCGAGGTCTTAATTCAGTGGCACGGCATGCAACCAAAGGATGCTACATGGGAACTGCTCCTTCAGATTCAGCAGTAGTTTCCACATCTAAAGCTTTGAGGACAAAGATTTTTCTCAGAGGGAGGGGATGTTAAGAACCCGTGTCAACCCCCCTCTTTATTTTGTTGGTATATTTTGTCGGACGCATATGCTTTGTAATTCATCCCATTAGTATGATGTATTATCCCACATTCATGGGTAGTAAGTAATAGTTGTTAAGTCGTCTAGTTAATAGGTTGCATTATCCCACATTCATGTGGAGTAATAGTTGTTTAGATTAGACTTAGTATATAAGTGTGTGTTGGAGCTAATGAAAGCACGGAAGATTTATTTTGTATTGAGCTTGCGCAAAGGATGTTTCCCCCTTGAAGTGGCCCATGATCAATAAAATATCTTTTGTGCTCCAATATTTTTGCATTCTCATTGTTTATTGCAGGAGGTTCTTCACAGAAAGGGGCTTAGAAGAAGAACAAGAATCACGATGGTTGTAGTCATGTTGGTGCTATGATATAGTTAAAATTTTCCTCTAGATAGTTCAATTCCTATTATTTAGATCGTTTAATTCCTATTATTCCCGCTCGACTCATGCATCCTAGCATATACCAATGGACCATAGATTAGCGGCTCATGGATCCTCTTCATAAGAAATAAATGGAAGTGACTACTTCTCTTGTTTCCCTTAAGTTAGGGAACTTTTTATTTTTGTCATATTATGGGCACAACCCTATTGGGAACCAATATATCAGTTTTTGGAAATCGACAACTTATGTATTGGAAACTAACATCCACTATATTGGAAACTGAAACCACAACTATTGGAAACCGATATATCAAGTATAGGAAACCAATATATCAAATATTGGAACCAAGATTTCAAGTATTGGAACCAAGATTTCAAGTATTGGAAACTGATATTCATAGTAAATCTATGTTTACTTAGACTAATATTAGTCTAAGTTTAATGAAATTAGGGCTTTATTATTAAATATTCACTTTCTATTCTTATAGGAAAGAATTTTTTAGAATGAATCTAGTCTAGGCAGTATATTACAACACTAAATATTTTTTATATTAAAAATTTCATTACAACATTTCTAGAATGCTATTATTTTTTAAATGATGCTAAAGCAATGCTATTTGAAAAAATAATGATGCTTAATAAATTTTAAATCAACTCAAAATGATGCAATACATAAACTCTACAAAAGTGTGAAAAACATATTATTGTTGTAACACAAATAAGATGTGAAATTGGTGTAATGTAACACAAGCAGAATGAGACCAAAAATAAAGTTTTTTTCTATGTTATAATTGTTAAATTCTATGAAGCATAAGATCATCAGCTTGCATGAGTTCAAATGAGATGAGAACGATGCATAGGAGAGGGAAGAATTTAGCATAGACGATTCAATAAACATGACAAAATTGCACACATATGGAGGCAAAATTGGAATAATACGATTATATTCATGAATCGGTAAATAATATGGAATACATTGGTCATACATATAGGAGAATTCGAATGCCTAAGATAGGATTCAAATATATCCACTCAGATTGGCTCCGTAGCTAACTTAGTGTGGGAAAATCACCATTGGAGCTCACTAATGCAACTCTGGATAACTAACTTAGTCTACAATCAGTTAACTAATGAGGGTAGGTGAACAAAGGTGCCCACACTCCCTTTAATCATGCAAAATGGTGCTAGGATAACTGATTGTGATCTAACTGATAGTTTATAACTGAACATGATTGATTACCTACCAAGGTCAACTGAAGGAGACTACTGGTGGCACTTAGAGTGGGTTCCTAAATTATAGGTATTGGTCCCTAGGGCTCCTAAACTCATGAAATCAGGTGCATTAAGTGGCATATGTCCCCTAGGTGTGCCCCCCATGCACTAATGGAGTGATGAAGACCTCCTAAGATAGGAAAACAGACAATTAGTCTATGTGATCAAAGGGAGGATTAATAATAATCCCAACACCCCCCCTTAATCCTGACTTTGGACAACATGGGCCCTAGAAACTAAGACCAAAGGTCACCCATACAATCTAAATGAAAAATAATAACTACTAAAAAACAAGGAAATAGGGAAAATCTCATGGGAAACCCCCCCCCCCACCTCAAAATAAGCAGGAAAATTAGGATCAAGCTTTCATATAAAAAACCTTGTGAATTTTTTTTCTACAATACTGCTCCACAGAGATGCAATTTGAAAAGTGATGGTCCTTGTGTGCACTAGTATCCTGGGACTGTGCATTTGAACCTCTCCAAACTAAATGATTATGTCTAGAGGAATTTTCCTCTTTGGAAGAAGAGGAATATGCTCAACTTGATCAGGAACATAGACAACTAGGAGATGGATTATGTTTGGAGGAATTTTCCTCTTTGGAAGAACATGAATCTATTCAACTAGGGTATACTTATGAGAGAGCATAGGTGCTTGAGAATTCAAACCATCTGAGGTAAATCGAAGCAACTGAGATATTGCAACTTTGAACATTGAACCATGTGAGGTAAATTCATCTCTAGGTGTGAGGAGCAAGTGTCCAAGTGAATGCAAGAAGTATCCATCTCTACTATGAGGAGATGAACATGTGATCATGTGAGGAGAAGACATGAGACCAAGGAGAGCAACGTGTGAGCTCTATAATATGATATAGCTTTCAAAATATACATAAAATCACAATATTTCATATCATCCAACTTATGAGAAGAACTGACATCGAATCCCCAACACCAAAATTTATGAAAGAGACTTGAGGTGCTTGATTTTTCACACCAAAATTGATGACAACAACTACAAGCACGACTAGAGGCCATTGAAAAATGAAATTCGAACCAATTAATGTGATATCAGGTCCAAGAATAAGGCACAAAGGTTCCAAGTGTGCCACTGAGATGGCATATGCAAGCAATCATGTAGGAATTTGTTGGAAGCACTAGATCAATGAGGGTGAATGGATAAATCCTAAAATCTGATATTTATTCCAAAACATCTAAAGTATCACTTTTGTGCACACCGACAACATGATTGGAGAGAGAGGACTCAAATTTCTCTTTAGCTCCTTGAGCTTTCACTGGAAAACTTTGCACAAAGTTTAGAATAGAAGAATCACTAGAGAATGTTGAGTAGGATGGAAGGATATTTTTCCTTTAACAATGGAGGTTCGAATGTCTTCTTTTGGATCAACTGTAGAGAAGATGAGAGAGTCAAATATCTCATAAACTTATGGAGCAATAAGAGAAGGAGTCACTACAAGGACACTTTCAACATTTTGAATTGAATGAGATGAAGATTCTACTTCTTCTTCATCTTGAACAACTTCATCAGAGAGAATTGAAGCTGAGACATTTGAGGGAAGAACACTTGATGAGGTGTTGGAATCACTCCAGGTATTATCTACTTCTCTTTGCACATTAAAGGCTCTATCTATATTTCTCCAGAGCTCGAATGGATATTCAACATATTCCATGAGATAAGGCATATTCGGAGTCATTACCACACATATTCTTGCATATGCACTTTCAACTTTGTCTAGACAATCATTTTCATTGTCATAATATTATTTACTAGCTCCAAAAGACACATCAAGGAGATCATGGCTCTCAAGATATGCAACCATCTTCAATTTCCACACAACATAATTGAATGGTTATAAAAGGGGAACTGATCTGAGATCCATTTTGAAGTTGTACAATAGAGGTTTCTTCTATTTTCTTATTCAAATTAAGGAATGAATTTGAATCCAATAAGTTGTACATGTAAATCAAATCATGTATGTAAGTTTAGATAAAAGCTCAAAAAATGTGATTGATGCCATGTTTTCAATTTAATCAGAACTTATTCTACATTCAACGGAATCAAATTTCGTCGAAGACCCATTGGAGATATCAAATATATTTTTAAAATCATATAAGGAACTTGACCTATCTAATCCTTTGGAGTGAGAAATATCAATCCTAAATAGAGGGTTCAAATGGATAGGAGTTGCTGCAAACCTTTGATATTCAATTGAGCATATCTTGTTGGACACACCAGGAACATAGAGAGGGGGGGGTGAATTTATGTGTGCAGTCTTTATTACCTTTTCAACTTTTATAATCAGCAACTTATTCAATATTTTGCATTATCACATTATCATTATATCATCATCAGTATTTTTATCATCATCATATCATCATCATCACATAGAAAGCATAGAAACACAGTACACAATATTTTTACGTGGAAAGCCAAGTTCTGGGGGGGAAACCATGGAATCCTTTTTAAAATAGTTTTCCATAAATAACTGGAAGGAGGAAACAACCCCCTTATCACAAAGACTTCAATTTTCCAGCTTCAACTAGAAGGAGGCTATGACCTGAAGGAAGTTTCCACTCCCTAGTTTTCTGGATTCAACTGGAAGGAGACTATGACCTCCTTTCCTTGCCTCGTCCTTCCACCTTGATATGAAGATAAAAATTGCTGAACCACAACCACACTGATCCTGCGAACCTATTAATCAACACTTGTGCTACACTACACAATATGTACCACACTGCAAAACCTGTACCACACTACACAACATGTACCACACTGCACAACCACTGCTCATTATCTAATCACTACTCATCAACCGATTATTGTCCACGGTATCACAATACTCATCAACCTATACCAATCAATCTATTTCTCACATCAACCAACTCAGTCAATCTGAGTCTGTACACCAAACTCAGTCCATTTGGTTCAAACCAACTCCTCATACAACTCATCCAATCAGAGTCAAAATAACTGCACATAAGGAAACTTGTGCCAATATTTCTCAACTGTACCAAGATGCTTGTGTACCTGTGCCAAATAAACCATATATTTGTGTTAACCTAATCAAGTGCTCTGATATTCAACCAACCCTTCTTACTTGGCCTAGTTCATCAAGTAAAAGACACATTTGAGCAACCAAGAGACATCCCATATTATCAACCAATCTTTTTTCGAACACACTCACCTCAATGACACCAAAACCAACCTCAATCACAGTCAAGGAATACTTGACAGTTGAACATGATATACTTCAACGAAATAACCTCAACCAATAATATAAAAGACTAAACCAACTATGTCAAACTCAATCAATATCATAAACTCTTAGACACAAAAGGATTTTTCACTCTACTCAAATCAAGTCAACAAATCAAACAAATATCAAGCAAATAATCACTTACAACACTGTCAAGGGTTGTCATTAACAATCGAACTCCACTTAGGTCAAAGACACAATTATCAACACTTGTAAAACTAGTTTTCAAATAAAACATTTAGGCTGATCAAATAAATAACTCAGAATATCTAATACTTACATATCAACTTCTCATTCAATACTACACTTAAACAACAATCAAGATAAACACCAAGATCTAAGCCAACAACATCCAAGATAATCATCAAGATCTATATCAATATCACATCAGATATATGCCAAGAAAACCATCACCATAGCCTCCATAACATATTGAATGAATTTAAAGAGATATACCAATATATAGCCTCACATACTAAGATCAAAGCTGAACTCTATCCATGAGAGACATGTGTCATTACAAGAGAAACCGTGAAGCATGAACCATACCTTATTGAAGATCGCAAGATGAAGAAAAAGTAGAAAACCCAAAAGAAATTCTATATCCTGCCATCACATAGCCCTCATAACAATCTTTCCAATGAGCCAAAAAAATTGTAATTTCGATTCAGTATGAGAAAGTTATGCCAATTTTTGTGAAGAGGCCCGGAAAATTTTCTGTCACAAAATTTCGCACTTTTCTCCAAAATGTGCGAAATTATGAAGAGAATTGATGATGGAAAAATGAAATGTTTGATATTCTATTTATATAGGTTGTAGATAAAAATTATTACCTTGGGTCGACATGCAATTCAAAATTACAAATAATTAAAATCGCTTTTGTTTAGTTGGCTCACCCAAAAAGGTGGGGTAGCCCAACTTCAAAAATTCATATCTCTTCAATCGTAAGGAGTTAGAAGATGATCCACATATCAACGAAAATGGATTGATGAGGACTATCTCCCAATGATGGGTTTATTTGCAAATTCTTGGTCTAATACCCTTAAATTATTTAGTATGTCCTGGACATCAAAGACCCCACACATGAGGGTGCCAAAGACCATACCACTAACTACAAGGGTTTCAAAGTATTATTCAACATATCAAGGAACATATGTGGACTCTACCTCCATCTACATCCCAATATACATATAACCACAAATAGGACCATAGATAATCATGGTTCAAGGTCTCCATATCATTAAAAACATATCCAATGGTTCCACTATATATCTTCATCACTATAAGAGTACCAACACCCCAAAAGAGGGGTACAAAGACCTCACCACTAGTTTGCAACACCTTATGGGCTTCATATGCATGATCATAAGGCTACTACATGGCAATGACCATATAGCATCCAAGGGACATCAAAACATTTATGTGGGTTCAAGACTTAAACTTTCAAGGACACCAAGGACCCCATAAGAATGGGTTCCAATATACCACCATAAGTGTGGGTTAGAACACCTACGTCTCCACATGCAAGAGGATCAAGATCTAATATTGTGGACTCAACGACCCCACAAGAACTTAACAACCCCAAGACCATCCAATGCAAGCATTGGGATTCACCATCAACACATCAAATACTTTACACACATGAGACATGTCATCCATCCAACAACCAATCAAGAGACTAAAATAATTACAAGCATAACAAGCAACACAAAGACTAGTAACCAAATATAAATCATAAGTAAGGAACTCGACAATGGACTCAAATGGGACCAAGATACAACTTAGGGGCACTTAAGCAAGTCAATGGGTAACCAGGGCTTTTGTCATTGTTCCAAGGCCTCCAAGGGCTTCAAGCTTGGGCTTGGACAAGGTCAAAAGGGCTCCTCTTGCACAAATAACCACAAACTAAACACTAACCCTCAGGGGCTCCACAAGGGGCACCAAGGACTCAAAATTTGGAATCAATGACCATACATTGTTGGCATCAATGACAAATTAATCAACAATCTCTCCCTTTGTCATTGATGACAACACCATAACTCCTCTTTAGAACAAGCTCCCCTGTCAACAAAACTTCTCTCCCCCTTTGGCATCAATGGAAAAGGGACCATTCTTTGACCATACTGCTCCCCCTTAGGGAACTCTCCCCCTGTCATCAACTTCTCTTCCTTTTCAACTATTCTTCCTCTTTGGATTAATGACAGCAAAAACTTCTTTTGGCACTACTTCTTCCCTTAGCATTGAGCATTGATGCTTATTTGATGGACTTGTATTTTGTCACACAGATACTTCTAGAACCAACTACTATATGATACTCAAATCTGATAATCAGGTACATATATCCTTTTACACATTCTTTGTACACTTTGTATCACTAGTCAATAGTCTTCAAAATGGCATTGGTTCTTTCCCAAGATTTTCATCATTTCTATTTGATCTACTAACTTTATTCTCCATACTTTCGTAGGATGGTGGTTGTTCATGTCATTCGATTGAACTTGCTTTCTTCTCCAAATTTTAACCTGTCCCTGCACCCTGCAATGTTTTGTGAAATGACCATAATGATAACAATTGTAACACTGAACCAAAAATGTACTTTTATTTCTTTCTGGAGTGATTCTGTCATGAGCTCTACAATGAATGGCTTTGTGACCATAGTTGTAACACCTGTAGTAGTGACCATGGAAACTTATAGGATATCTCTGAGCACTAACTTCTCTTGATTCTTGCTGATCATGGGATCTTCTAAGAATACATGTATTATTGTTATCCTTTTCTTCTTTTACTATAGAGATTTTACTTTCTTGAATGTTCTTATCGATCTTCGAATTTGCCTTTAACTGAGTAGTTGTTTTGTCCAGGTATTCCCTCAAGGAGAGGATCTTCAATTCTTTCTTTTGACAAATTTATATCTTTTCTTGGATTTGTCTTGTTAGATCTTCTTCTATCTTCTTGACTTCTTCTACCTGTTTGTTGAGAGCAAAGATGTTTTCCTCCATCTTTCCTTTTCAATTTTGATCATCGTCATGGAATTTTTGCAGTTGACCTTGTAGTATATTATTCTCCTTTCTCAATTCTGAGAGGTCCTTGACTGCATAAGGAGCATGGCTAGTGAAATATTTAATAATATGTAAAGGATAGTTGGGAATGAAAGTTTATAAATAGATAAACATTTAAGAGATCAAGCTAGGTTTAAATATTGAACAGTAGAGAATGGATATTAATAAGACATAGCTATGAGCATAACTTTGTAAAAAATATGAATCAGGTTCTATATCAAGTATTAAAGATAATTGCATACTAAACAAGAGAATATTGTCATAGATTAATAAGACCATGCACATGACAGAATAATGACAGTACATAACTCAGTTATTAAGCAAAACAGACTCATATGATCACAATCATTTCAAAATAGCTATGTATATTAAGAAAAACATAGTGTATCTGCATACACGCCCTTGCCAATACAATCTCAGCCCTCGGCTGGAACTCCCTCCTCTATTACAAAAATCAATCAAATATATAAGACTTTCCAATTTCTAGACTATTCGGGTTGTTACGGCCCGCTTTTTGAATCTAAATCTAACAATAAATATTGAATTAATCACAAGAACACTAGAATTGCTCGATCTTCAAAAGCTGGAAATATTTGATGCTAATCTTCTGCTTCAGAATCTTCAAATTCTCTGGAAATTGGTACTTGTTCACTAAATATCTGGAACAATCCTATGTTTGCTGATTCTCACCATAAAATTTGGGATATATACTTCACCATCGCCATAAAATCTGGATATGATTTTTTAGCCTAAAATATTTTATACCAACTATTCTTCATCCACTAGGTATGAAATGTTTGTTTCCAAAGTACAATTGTCTTTTATGACTGTCTATCATTTGAAATTTTCTCTCCAACCGACTGCTCTGCCTCCAAGAATGCAGCATTCGATGATTATCAAACTGAAGAGAAATATCAAATGTCTCTATTTGGATATCCATTCCTATACTATCATGGACTTCTCTTTTGTGGTATTTATGCTCTTCATTACCTTCTTCAATACCAAAACCATTACCTTATCATATAGCGATTTTGATATGAAAACTAGATCAAAGAAGGGCATGATAATTTTCAGATGTCGATCCAAACGATCATTTTGTCGAATCTGGTGAAGAAAGCTTGATCATGAAATGTACAAGAGAAACCCAAGAATGAACTGCTTCCTGGACCTCATTACTCCATTGTCTTACTATCTCTAGATTTGTCACGGTTTACCTCATCTCAGTGTACATTTAGTTCAGTTCTACACATGTCTTTCCTTTGATAAACCATGGATCCACAACTATTGGTAAATGACTTAATTAATTCTTGTTCACTGCAAGCACCAATTTAATCAGAATCTGAAATTTCATAATCATGCTGAACCCTAACTGCTTATTGTTTAATATTAGCAATTTACACAATAAAATTTCTTCATCAATGTAAGCAGATTCTGGAGCTTATGATCTTCATTATACTGACATGAAATCATGGTATTTCTGCTTAAAATGAATATGTTGAGGGGTTTGAAACATTCATCCACATGTGATGCATATCTTCCAACCCATAGACATGGCCCATAGATGTTTAATGTTGGAAACTTAGTATTCACTCCTTAATGCTTAGCGTGACATCTGGAAGCTCGATGGCTTGGGATTTATTCTTTCGAGATACATTCGGTACTTCTTTACATGCACACCTAGTGGAGACATTCTTGACTTAAATTCAAAATGCTTGGTTCTTTGTGAATTATATTGGGCTTAATGCATTTTTAACATTTACATTCCAGAACTTACTTACTTTTCCATCTGATCTCGATATTCAAATTGAAACCTAAGTGGTCACTTTGACATCTGGATGCTGCCAGAAACTGAAATTTTGTTGGAGCAGTTATGCTAACAACGGGTCCTTTTCAAATTCAAAGTTTGTCATACATACCTTCCATAACTCTACCTTCAAGGATTTGATTTCAAGTTCTTGTTTTCTTCTTAACTTCTCCTCCAATATTTCTTTAGCCTTATAAGAACTTATCTCATTGTCTTTGTCTTGTAACTTGTAGATCAATTCTTTTTCCTTATCCTCTTGTAGTCTTTTGAGCTTGACAATTTCTTCTAAGTTCTTTTCAATTTCTGTACCTAACTTCTCAAGTTTGTCTTTCAAAGATTTGGATATGGCTTCTTTGATTCTGGTAGCTTCTTCAATTTTGATTTTTAGATTAATTATGGTACGTGTGGCATTCTAAGATTCTTCCTGATTCTTCTGCTCAGCTTTCTCCAATTGCTCTTGCAATACCCGTTTTTGTTCACATAGATTTTTCACTTCTTACGAAACATTAGTAATTTCATTGTCTATCATAATATCAACTAAATTTGTATTACTCATTGGAGAGAAAGGATTTTCATCATAATCTGAAGTGTTGCATTCAATTAATTTAGAATAGCTCTTATTTTCTATACCAGATAAACATATATCTTTAAAAGAATTACAAATAGAGTGTTCAGGGAACATACCTTCATACTTACCTGGATCTTGTACTGACCCGTCTTCTGCTTCTCGTTCTTCATTTAGCTGATTTATTTTGAACGACAATTCTTCAGCTGAGTTGCACTTTCCTATTTTCTTCTTTTGAAGATCTGTTAGATATTCAAGCATTAATTCCATAACCTCTGCTTCCTCTTATTTATTGGAGTAGTATTCCTCTAATTTGAGCCATAGTTCCTTAGTTGAGATGCACTTCCCTATCTTCTTCTTTTGGATATCTGCGAGGCCTTCAAGGATGGATTCCATAGCCATAGAATTATTTTTCTTTGCTTATTTATGAGCTGATGTTTTCACTTTCTTTGGAGCTGTATATCCAGTAACAACTAACTTCCATACACCAATTGCCTCAATATAAGCCTGCATTCTCATTTTCTAGATCAAGTAATAATTTGACTCACATGACAATGGTACTCCATTCAACAAGAACCCCATGGTGTGTCAAAGATCTCCTTCAAGCTGATAAGGATTTCTGTGAAGGACCCGCTCTGATACCAATTGTTGGACACACCAGGAACACAGAGAGCGGGGTGAATCTGTGTGTGCAGTATTTATTACCTTTTCAACTTTTATAATCAACAACTTGTTCAATATTATCCATTATCAAATTATCATTATATCATCATCAGCATTGTTATCATCATCATATCATCATCATCACATAGAAAGCATAGAAACACAGTACACCAGATTTTTACGTGGAAACCCAAGTCATGGGAGGAAAACCACGGAAGCCATTTTAAAATGGTTTTCCAGAAATAACTGGAAGGAGGAAACAACCCCCTTATTACAAAGACTTCAATTTTCTAGCTTCAACTGGAAGGAGGCTACGACCCCCTAATTTATAGGCTACAACTTGAAGGAAGTTGTCACTCCCTAGTTTTTCGGATTCAACCATAAGGAGGCTACGACCTCCTTTCATTGCCCCGTACTGCCACCCTGATATGAATATAGAAACTGCTGAACCACAACTGCACTGATCTTGCGGACCTGTTAATCAACACTTGTGCTACACTGCACAATCTGTACCACACTGCACAACCTGTACCACACTACACAACCTGTACCACACTGCACAACCACTGCCACTACTAACCACTGCTCATTATCTGATCACTACTCAATAACCGATCACTGTCACCTGTATCACAATACTCATAAACCTATACCAATCAATCTGTTTCTCACATCAACCAACTCAGTCAATCTGATTCTGCACACCAAACTTAGTCCACCTGGGTCAAACCAACTGCTCATACAACTCATCCAATCTGAGTCAAACCAGCTGCACAGAAGGAAACTTGTGCCAATATTTCTCAACTGTACCAAGATGCTTGTGTACATATGCCAAATCAATCATATATTTGTGTTAACCTAATCAAGTGCTCTGATAGTCAACCAACCCTTCTTACTTGGCCTAGTTCATCAAGTAAAAGACACATTTGAGCAACCAAGAGACTTCACATATTATCAACCAAGCCTTTTCCAAACACACTCAACTCAATGACACCACAACCAACCTCAATCACAGTCAAGGAATACTTGACAGTTGAACATTATATACTTCAACCAAATAAACTCAAACAATAAGATAAAAGACTTAACTAACTATGTCAAACTCAATCAATATCATAAACTCTTAGACACAAAACGATTTTTCACTCTACTCAAATCAAGTCAACAAATCAAACAAATATCAAGCAAATAATCACTTACAACACTGTCAAAGGTCGTCATTAACAATCGAACTCCACTTAGGTGAAAGACACAATAATAAACACTTGTAAAACTAGTTTTCAAATAAAACATTTAGGTTGATCAAATAAATAACTCACAATATCTAATACTACATGTCAACTTCTCATTCAATACTACACTTTTACAACAATCAAGATAAACACCAAGATCTATGCCAACAACATCCAAGATAATCATCAAGATCTATATCAATATCACATCAACATATATGCCAATAAAACCATCACCATAGCCTCCATAACATATTTAATGACTTTAAAGAGATATACCAATATATAGCCTCACATACTAAGATCAAAGATGAACTCTATCCATGAGAGACATGTGCCATTACAAGAGAAACCATGAAGCATGAGCCATACCTTATTGAAGATCACAATATGAAGAAAAAGTAGAAAACCCAAAAGAAAATCTATATCCTTTCATCACACAGCCCTCGTAACAATCTTTCAAATGAGCCAAAAATTTTGTAATTCCGATTCCATATGAGAAAGTTATGCCAATTTTTGTGAAGATGCCCAGAAAATTTTTTGTCACAAACTCTTGCACTTTTCTCCAAAATGTGCAAAATTCCTAAGAGAATTGATGATGGGAAAATGAAATGTTTGACATTCTATTTATATAGGTTATGGATAAAAATTATTACCTTGGGCCGACATGCAATTCAAAATTACAAATAATAAAAATCTCTTTTGTTTAATCGGCTCACCCAAAAAGGTGGGGTAGCCCAACTTCAAAAATTCATATCTCTTCAACCGTAAGGAGTTAGAAGATGATCCACATATCAACGGAAATGGATTGATGAGTACTATCTCCATATTTGGTTTATTTTCAAATTCTTGGTCTAATACCCTTAAATTATTCAATATGTCCAGGACATCAAAGACCCCACACATGAGGGTGCCAAAGACCATACCACTAATTACAAGAGTTTCAAAGTATTCTTCAACATATCAAGGAACACATGTGGGATCTACCTCCATCTACATCCCAATAGCCATATAACCACAAATAGGATCATATATCCTCATGGTTCAAGGTCTCCATATCATTAAAAACATATCCAATGGTTCCACTATATATCTTCATCACTATAAGAGTACCAACACCCTAAAAGAGGGGTACAAAGACCTCACCACTAATTTGCAACAACTTATGGGCTTCATATGCATGATCATAAGAATACTACATGGCAATGACCATATAGCGTCCAAGGTACATAAAAACATTTATGTGGGTTCAAGACTTAAACTTTCAAGGACACCAAGGACCCCATAAGAATGGGTTTCAATATACCACCATAAGTGTGGGTTCCAACACCTAAGTCTCCACATGCAAGAGGATTAAGATCTAAGATTGTGGAATCAAGGACCCCACAAGAACTTAACAACCCCAATACCATCCAATGCAAGCAATGGGATTCACCTTCAACACATCAAAGACTTTACACACATGAGCCACATCATCCATCCAACAACCAATCAAGAGACTAAAACAAGTACAAGCATAACAAGCAGCACAAAGACTAGTAACCAAATATCAATCATGAGTAAGGAACTCAACAATGGATTCAAATGGGACCAAGATACAACTTAGGGGCACTTGAGAAAGTCAATGGGTAACTAGGGTTCCAAGGCCTCCAAGGGTTTCAAGCTTGGGCTTGGACAAGGTCAAAAGGGATCCTCTTGCACAAACAACCACAAACTAAACACTAAACCTCAGGGGATCCACAAGGGGCACCATGGACTCAATAGTTGGCATCAATGACCATACACTGTTGGCATCAATGACAAATTAATCAACATATCTCTGAAGCCAGAGAATCAAATTGAATTCTGTGAAAAACCCATTTCAAGTCACAGAAGGAGATTTAAAACAAGCTATGGTATTCCATCTAAGATGATTTGTATAGGTCGTGGTACCTCTTCAAAATTGGATGTGATTTTCAAATTTTATTGTTGAAATTGTACCTACAAAACAAAGTCTATTTTGAATCAATTTAGCTCAAACATTCTTCACTTTGACATGTGTACTTTCTCAAAGTACATCACACATGGATAGACTTCTCTGGATAGAATCCAGAGGGAGAAATGTAATTATTTCAGGAATTAATAAGACAGAATAATGACAGTACGTAACTCAATTATTAAGCAAAAAAAGCTCATATGATCACAATCATTTCAAAATAGCTATGTATATTAAGAAAAATAGAGTGTATGTGCATACACGCCTCTGCCAATACAATATTAGCCCTCAGCTGGAACTCCCTCCTCTATTACAAAAATCAATCAAATATATAAGACTTTGCAATTTCTAGACTATTCGGGATGTTACCCACTTTTTGAATCTAAATCTAACAATAAATATAGAATTAATCACAAGAACACTAGAATTGATCGATCTTCAAAAGCTGGAAATATTTGATGCTAATCTTCTGCTTTGGAATCTTCAAATGCTCTGGAAATTGCTACTTGTTCACTAAATATCTGGAACAATCCTGTGTTTGCTGATTCTCACCATAAAATTTTGGATATATACTTCACCATCGCCATAAAATCTGGATATGATTTTTTAGCCTAAAATATTTTATACCACTTGTTCGTCATCCACTTGGTATGAAATGTTTGTTTCCAAAGTACAATTGTCTTTTTATGATTTTCTATCGTTTGAAATTTTCTCTCCAACCGACTGCTCTGCCTCCAAGAATGCAGCATTGGATGATTATCAAACTAGAGAGAATATCAAATGTTTCTCTTTGGATATGCATTCATATACTATCGTGGACTTCTCTTTTGTGGTATTTATGCTCTTCATTACCTTCTTCAACACCAAAACCATTACCTTAGCATATAGCGATTTTGATATGAAAACCAGATCAAAGCAGGGCATGATGGTTTTCATATGTTGAGCCAAATGGTCATTTTTTCGAATCTGGTGAAGAAATATTGATCATGAAATGTACAAGAGTAGCCCAAGAATGAACTACTTCTTAGACCTCATTACTCCATTGTCTTACTATCTCTGGATTTGTTACGGTTTACCTCATCTCATTGTACATTTAGTTCAGTTCTCCACATGTCTTTCCTTTGATAAACCATGGATCCACAACTATTGGTAAATTATTTAATTAATTCTTGTTCACTGCAAGCACCAATTTAATCAAAATCTGAAATTTCATAATCACGCTGAACCCCAACTTCTCATTGTTTAATATTAGCAATTTACACAATAAAATTTCTGCATCAATGTAAGCGGATTCTGGAGCTTATGATCTTCATGATACTAACATGAAATCATGGAATTTCTGCTTAAAATTAATATGTTGAGGGGTTTGAAACATTCATCCACGTGTGATGCATATCTTCCAACCCATAGACATTGCCCATAGCTCTTTAATGCTGGAAACTTAGTATTCACTCCTTGATGCTTAGCGTGACATCTGGAAGCTTGATGGCTTGGGCTTTATTCTTTGGAGATACATTCGGTACTTCTTTACATGCACACCTAGTGGATACATTCTTAACTTAAATGCAAAATGCTTTGTTCTTTGTGAATGCTATCGAGATTAATGCAATTTTAACATTTACATTCCAGAACTTACTTTTCTTCCACATGAGTGCCATCGTGAGTGCTTTTCCATCTGATCTCAATATTCAAATTGAAACCTGAGTGGTCACTTTGACATATGGATGCTGCCAGAACCTAAAAAAAATTTGGAGCATATCTTATGACAACATCTAGCTTCATCTGGGGATGGCATGCTCTCTGTGAGCTGCAAAGAACAAGTAGAGTTGTGCCTTTCCAATCCATCACTACGACCAGTGTTTTGTCTCCATTGGGATGGAGTCCTTATATCTTATTCCTAACCTGTTCCAAACCTTGAAAGCCTACTCTTCTCATACTGCAAACTTAAAGCACACTATAAATTCAAACTGCTCAAACTGCAAACTTAAGGAAATTCTTGAAGCATCAAGCTTATTTATCCACACTATCTACACTAACCAAAACTACAACTTTGGTGAAGTAAAATCATGCTTCCAGTGAAGCCATACAAGTATCTGAATACTTGATGAAAATCTTGATTTGTGTATTGGCAAGGTGAAGACAGGAACAAAAATCAACATCTGTCTGTAAGTTTGATTTTCAGACTTATCATGAAATGAATACTGAAACCTTGAATCGATAAAATCCTTGATATAGTCAGCTACCGGGTCATACCACTTTCTCAGTTTTGGATCATCAAACTTGTCTTTATTCTTAGTCTTGATATCAAAAGGCAGCTAAAATGGGCTTTGAAAAGACAAACTCTGTATCTTGACCTCTAAAGCTTCAATCTCTTTCTCAATATATGAAGCAAATTCTTTTAAAAATATGACTTTAGATTCTGAGTTACATGAACTTGCTTTAAATAAGAAGACAAAAGGGAAGAAAAATTTTCATCTATTTCCTCATCAGTGCTCATATCATTCCATTCCCTGAAATTTTTAATGGAAAGAGAATCTACCCTAAACTTTGTCTTCTCCATCCATGTCTTCAGAAAGATAATCCAAAAATATGTTAATGATCTAATTGACCCAACAGAAAAATCTTCAACCCAACTTTTACACTTTCCTTGTAATGAATCATAGAATAGTCTAATGAAGACATCTTCATGTTTAACTCTGAGTAACTCCGTAAATTCACATAAATTAGATATGTGTTTCACAGCTAAACTTATATCTTCTCCATTGAATTTAGGACCATTTCTCAACAAATATTCATCCGAAGGAAGAAGATTTGGAAAACCAGGAAGTTCTGCAAAATCTAGACATGCATACCTTGAAACAATAGAAACCGGATCAGAAGTCCTCATTAATCCAATGAAATCATCAATGAAGCTTTGAAATATGGATCTGCAGTAGTTGTAGTCTCCAGGTGAATAATTTGTAACCACTATGTCACCATCCCTCGTTCACCATTAAATACTGGATATATTCGTTGTCATTCTTCACGGGGAAGAAATATTCACTCCTATGTCCCCAGTAATGGCGCTAGAAGATGGTATCACTAAAATATGCATCTTGACTGCATAAGGAGCATGGCTAGTGAAATCTTTAATAATATGTAAAGGATAGCTGGGAATGAAAGTTTATAAACAGATAAACATTTAAGAGATCAAGCTAGGTTTAAATATTGAACAACAGGGAATGTATCAGCAAAGAATGGATATTAATAAGACATAGTTATGAACATAACTTTGTGAAAAATATGAATCAGGTTCTTTATCAAGTATTAAAGATAATTGCATACTAATCAAGAGAATCTTGCCATGGATTAATAAGACCACGCATAGGACAAAATAATGACAGTACGTAACTTAGTTATTAAGCAAAACAAGCTCATATGATCACAATCATTTCAAAATAGCTTTGTATATTAAGAAAAACAGAGTGTATGTACATACACGCCCCTGCCAATACAATCTAAACCCTCGGCTGGAACTCCCTCCTCTATTACAAAAATCAATCAAATATATAAGACTTTGCAATTTCTAGACTATTCAAGCTATTACCCGCTTTTTGAATCTAAATCTAACAATAAATATCGAAT
Source organism: Pseudotsuga menziesii (assembly GCA_001517045.1). NCBI lineage: Eukaryota > Viridiplantae > Streptophyta > Pinopsida > Pinales > Pinaceae > Pseudotsuga > Pseudotsuga menziesii. The sequence goes on from LPNX010572883.1 coordinate 356,615, forward strand.
TAATCACAAGAACACTAGAATTGATCGATCTTCAAAATCTGGAAATATTTGATGCTAATATTCTGCTTCAGAATCTTCAAATGCTATGGAAATTGCTACTTGTTCACTAAATATCTGGAACAATCCCGTGTTTGTTGATTCTCACCATAAAATTTTGGATATATACTTCACGATCGCCATAAAATATGGATATGATTTTTTAGCCTAAAATATTTTATACCACCTATTCTTCATCCACCATGTATGAAATGTTTGTTTCCAAAGTACAATTGTCTTTTTATGACTGTCTATCATTTGAAATTTTCTCTCCAACCGACTGCTCTGCCTCCAAGAATGTAGCATTGGATGATTATCAAACTAGAGAGAATATCAAATGTTTCTCTTTGGATATGCATTCCTATACTATTGTGGACTTCTCTTTTGTGGTATTTATGCTCTTCATTACCTTCTTCGATACCAAAACCATTACCTTAGCATATAGCGATTTTGATATGAAAACCAGATCAAAGAAGGGCATGATGATTTTCAGATGTCGAGCCAAACGGTGATTTTGTCGAATCTGGTGAAGAAAGCTTGATCATGAAATGTACAAGAGCAGCCCGAGAATGAACTGCTTCCTGGACCTCATTACTCCATTGTCTTACTATCTCTGGATTTGTCATGGTTTACCTCATCTCATTGTACATTTAGTTCAGTTCTCCACATGTCTTTCCTTTGATAAAACATGGATCCACAACTATTGGTAAATGATTTAATTAATTCGTGTTCACTGTAAGCACCAATTTAATCAGAATATGAAATTTCATAATCATGTTGAACCCTAACTGCTCATTGTTTAATATTATCAATTTACACAATAAAATTTCTCCATCAATGTAAGCGGATTCTGGATCTTCTGATCTTCATGATATTGACATGAAATCATGGTATTTCTACTTAAAATGAATATGTTGAGGGGTTTGAAACATTCATCCACGTGTGATGCATATCTTCCAACCCACAGACATTTCCCATAGATGTTTAATGCTGGAAACTTAGTATTCACTCCTTGATGCTTAGCGTGACATCTAGAAGCTCGATGGCTTGGGATTTATTCTTTGGAGATACATACGGTACTTATTTACATGCACACCTGGTGGAGACATTCTTAACTTAAATGCAAAACGCTTGGTTCTTTGTGAATGCTATCGAGCTTAATGCAATTTTAACATTTACATTTCAGAACTTACTTTTCTTCCACATGAGTGCCATCGTGAGTGCTTTTCCATCTGATCTTGGTATTCAAATTGAAACCTGAGTGGTCACTTTGACATCTAGATGCTACCAAAAACTGAAATTTTATTGGAGCAGATATGATGACAACATGTCCTTTTAAAATTCAAATTTTGTCATACATACCTTCCGTAACTCTACCTTCAATGATTTGATTTCAAGTTCTTGTTTTCTTCTTAACTTCTCTTCCAATATTTATTTAGCCTTATAAGAACTTATCTCGTTGTATTTGTCTTGTAACTTGCAGATCAATTCTTTTTCCTTATCTTCTAGTAGTCTTTTGAGCTTGACAATTTCTTCTAAGTGCTTTTCTTTTTCTGTAGCTGACTTCTCAAGTTTGTCTTTCAAAGATTTGGATATGGCTTCTTTGATTTTGGTATCTTCTTCAATTTGGAGTTTCAGATTAATTATGGTCTGTGTGGCCTTCTCAGATTCTTCTTGATTCTTCTTGATTCTTCTTCTCAGCTTTGTCCAATTGCTCTTGCAATACCTGTTTCTGTTCACATAGATTTTTCACTTCTTGCAAAACATTAGTAATTTCATTGTCTATCATAATATCAACTAAATTTGTATCACTCATCGGAGAGCAAGGATTTTCATCATAATCTAAAGTGTTGCATTCAATTAATTCATAATAGCTCTTATTTTCTATACCTGATAAACATATATATTTAAAATAATTACAAACAGAGTGTTCAGGGAACATACCTTCATACTTACATGTATCTTGTACTGACCCGTCTTCTACTTCTTGTTCTTCATTTAGCTGATTTATTTTGAACGGCAATTCTTCAGATGAGTTGCACTTTCCTATTTTCTCCTTTTGGAGATCTGTTAGATCTTCAAGCATTAATTCCATAACCTCTTCTTCCTCTTATTTATTGGAGTAGTGTTTCTCTAATTTGAGCCATAGTTCCTTAGCTAAGATGCACTTCCCTATCTTCTTCTTTTGGGTATCTGTTAGGCCTTCAAGGATGGCTTCCATAGCCATAGAATTATTTTTCTTTGCTTATTTATGAGCTGATGTTTTCACTTTCTTTGGAGATGTATATCCAGTAACAACTGACTTCCATACACCAATTGCCTCAAGATAATCCTGCATTCTCTTTTTCCAGATCAAGTAATAATTTGACTCACATGACAATGGTACTCCATTCACCAAGAACCCCATGGTGTGTCAAATATCTCCTTCAAGCTGATAAGGCTTTCTGTGAAGGACCCGCTCTAATACCAATTGTTGGACACAACAGGAACATAGAGAGGGGGGGTGAATCTGTGTGTGCAGTCTTTATTACCTTTTCAAATTTTATAATCAACAGCTTATTCAATATTATCCATTATCACATTATCATTATATCATCATCAACATTGTTATCATCATCACATAGAAAGCATAGCAACACAGTACACAATATTTTTACATGGAAACCCAAGTCCTAGGGGGAAAACCATGGAAGCCTTTTTAAAATAATTTTCCAAAAATAACTGGAAGGAGGCAACAACCCCCTTATTACAAAGACTTCAATTTTCCAGCTTCAACTGGAAGGAGGATACGACCCACTGATTTACAGGCTACGACCTGAAGGAAGTTGCCACTCCCTAGTTTTCCGGATCCAACCGGAAGGAGGCTATGACCTCCTTTCCTTGCCATGTCCTACCACCCTGATATGAAGATAGAAACTATTGAACCACAACCGCACTGATCATGCGGACATGTTAATCAACACTTGTGCTACACTGCACAATCTATACCACATTGCACAACCTGTACCACACTGCACAACCTATACCACACTGCACAACCATTTCCACTACTAACCATGCTCATTATCTAATCACTACTCATCAACCGATCACTGTCCATTGTATCACAATACTCATCAACCTGTACCAATCAATTTGTTTCTCACATCAACCCAATCAGTCAATTTGATTCTTCAAACCAAACTCAGTCAACCTGGGTCAAACCAATTGCTCATAGAACTCATCCAATATGAGTCAAACCAACTGCACATAAGGCAACTTGTGCCAATCTTTCTCAATTGTACCAAGATGCTTGTGTACCTGTGCCAAATCAATCATATATTTGTGTTAACCTAATCAAGTGCTCTGACAGTCAACCAACCCTTCTTACTTGGCCTAGTTCATCAAATAAAAGACACATTTGAGCAACCAAGAGACTTCACATACTGTCAACCAGACTTTTTCCAAACACACTCAACTCAATGACATGACAACCAGCCTCAATCATAGTTAAGGAATACTTGACAGTTAAACAAAATATACTTCAACCAAATAACCTCAACCAATAAGATAAAATACTTAACCAACTATGTCAAACTCAATAAATATCATAAACTCTTAGACACAAAAGGATTTTTCACTCTACTCAAATCAAGTCAACAAATCAAACAAATATCAAGCAAATAATCACTTACAACACTATCAAAGGTTGTCATTAACAATCCAACTCCACTTAGGTCAAAGACACAATGATCAACACTTGTAAAACTAGTTTTCAAAGAAAACATTTAGGTTGATCAAATAAATAACTCACAATATCTAATACTTACATGTCAACTTCTCATTCAATACTACACTTGTACAACAATCAAGATAAACACCAAGATCTATGCCAACAACATCCAAGATAATCATCAAGATCTATATCAATATCACATCAAGATATATGCCAATAAAACCATCACCATAGCCTCCATAACATATTTAATTACTTTAAAGAGGTACCAATATATAGCCTCACATACTAAGATCAAAGATGAACTCTATCCATGAGAGACATGTGCCAAGAAGCATGAGCCATACCTTATTGAAGATCACAAGATGAAGAAAAAGTAGAAAACTCAAAATAAACTCTATAACCTGTCATCACACAGCCCTCGTAACAAGCTTTCCAACGATCCAAAAATTTTGTAATTCCGATTCTGTATGAGAAAGTCACTGCCAATTTTTGTGAAGATGCCCAGAAAATTTTCTGTCACAAAATTTCTCACTTTTCTCCAAAATGTGCGAAATTCCTAAGAGAATTGATGATGGAAAAATGAAATGTTTGATATTCTATTTATATAGGTTGTGGATAAAAATTATTACCTTGGGCCGACATGCAATTCAAAATTACAAATAATTAAAATCTCTTTTGTTTAGTCGGCTCACCCAAAAAGGTGGGGTAGCCCAACTTCAAAAATTTATATCTCTTCAACCGTAAGGAGTTAGAAGATTATCCACATATCAACGGAAATGGATTGACGAGGACTATCTCCCTATGATGGTTTTATTTTCAAATTCTTGGTATAATACACTTAAATTCTTCAATATGTCCAAGACATCAAATACCCCACACATGAGGGTGCCAAAGACCATACCACTAACTACAAGAGTTTCAAAGTATTCTTCAACATATCAAGGAACACATGTGGGATCTACCTCCATCTACATCCCAATAGCCATATAACCAAAAATAGGACCATACATCATCATGGTTCAAGGTCTCCATATCATTAAAAACATATCGAATGGTTCCACTATATATCTTCATCACTATAAGAGTACCAACACCCCAAAAGAGGGGTACAAAGACCTCACCACTATTTTGCAACACCTTATGGGCTTCATATGCATGATCATAAGGATACTACATGGAAATGACCATATAGCGTCCAAGGGATATCAAAACATTTATGTGGGTTCAAGAATTAAACTTTCAAGGACACCAAGGACCCCATAAGAATGGGTTTCAATATACCACCATAAGTGTGGGTTCCAACACCTAAGTCTCCACATGAAAGAGGATTAAGATCTAAGATTGTGGACTCAAGGACCCCACAAGAACTTAACAACCCTAAGACCATCCAATGCAAGCAAAGGGATTCACCATCAACACATCAAATACTTTACACACATGAGCCACATCATCCATCCAACAACCAATCAAGAGACTAAAACAAGTACAAGCATAACAAGTAGCACAAATACTAGTAACAAAATATCAATCATGAGTAAGGAACTCGACAATGGACTCAAATGGGATGAAGATACAATAGTTGGCATCAATGACCAAGGACTCAATAGTTGGCATCAATTACCATACACTGTTGGCATCAATGACAAATTAATCAACATATCTCTCAAACCAGAGACTCAAATTGAATTCTGTGAAAAAACCCATTTCAATTCACAAAAGGAGATTTAAAACAAGCTATGGTATTCCATCTAAGATTATTTGTAGAGTTCATGGTACCTCTTCAAAATTGGATGTGATTTTCAAATTGTATTGTTGAAATTGTATGTGCAAAATGAACTCTATTTTGAATAAATTTAGCTCAAACATTCTTCACTTTGACATGTATACTTTCTCAAAGTACATCACACATGGATAGACTTCTCTCGATAGAATCCAGAGGGATAAATGTAATTATTTCAAGAATTATGTGAAAACTCAATGGATTCTGGTGCATCAATGCAAGTTTATGAGGTTCGAGGTAGACATGGATACCTTCTCTAATACCATGTTAAATTCTATGAAGCATAGGATCATCAACCTGCATGAATTCAAATGAGAAGAGAATGGTGCAAAAGAGAGAGAAGAATTTAGCATAGATTATTCAATTAATCATGAAAAAATTGCACACACATGGAGACAAAATTGGAATAATACGAGAATCAATAAATAATATGGAATACATTGGTTGTACATATAAGAGAATTCAAATTCCTAAGATAAGATTCGAATCTACCAACTCAGACTGACTACGAAGCTAACTCAGTGTGGGAAAATCACCATTGGAGCTCACTAATGCAACTCCAGATAACTAACTTATTCTACAATCAGTTAACTGATGAGGGTAGGTGAACAAAGGTGCCCACACTCCCTTCAATCATGCAGACTGGAGCTACGTTGACTGATTGGGATCTAAGTGATAGTAACTGGAGTACAAATGGATATGAATGATTACCTACCAAGGTCAACTGAAGGATACTGTTGGTGGCACTCAGAGTGGGATTCTAAAATATAGGGATTGGTCCCTAGGGATCCTAAACTCATGCAATCAGGTGCAGTAAGTGGAAAATCCCCCCTAGGTGTGTCCCCCATGCACTAGCGGAGTGATGAAGACCTCCAAAGCTATGAAAATAGATAATTATACTATGTGGTCAAAGGGAGGATTATCAATAGTCGCAACAATAATGTCATAAATAAAAATGCAATCATAATTTAAACTTGCTGAAAATACAATCCAAAAAATCCATTGCAAAAACATGAAACAAATCCAACAAACACACCCACAAACAAACTTTAACAAGGGGCTTGAGGGTTACAATGAGATAAATATTCAATGATGCTATATATCCTTGTATTCTAGTACTTAGTCATGGATATCATCTTGCTGATGAAGGATGGAGACAAGTAAGAAGAGGACAAGAAGAATTGGGTCATGTGAAAGATGTGGGAGAAGAAAGAAGGTGGTGATGGTGGTGGGGATAAAAATGATGGTGGTTAGGTGAAGAAGGATGTTAGAAAACAAACAATGAGGAGGACATTATTATAAGTAGGATAGTGATGAATTAAAAGGTAATAGTGAAGAAAAGAAGGGTGCGTTGATTTGTAGATTTACCGAAGGTGCTTAGTTTGTATAAAAAAATGAGTTTATTATGAGGTCCTTATTGGTGTTGTTGTTTTGGTGTGTTCTAGAAGTAGTAACAATGTTTTCAATCACCGCATTCAATTGAGAGAAAATATCATTTACTTGATTATATCAAAATACCCTTAACATAGGACAACACCTTACAACGCAACAAGCTGCCACCATCTCATAAGGAGGAATCCATCCTTACTTATAACTAACAAGAGTACCATAAAATTATGAACATAAATATATCAATAATCACAAAATAAATAAATCATCATCATCATGAAGGAGACAATTCTTTGTGAAGAGACATCAAGATTTTCTTTAAATATTATAGATACAAACCCTCTTAATTGTAATCATCTCATTATCTCATATTTTATGTTCATATATTTTTATTCAATTATCATGTCATCCAATAAATTTCATTAACTCATAAAGAAACATAAAAGAATCACTAAGTAATTAATGTAACCTTATTAATAAAATTCCACTAAATAATTAAGATTTAGAATGTATATCAACTATTTAATGCAATATGAGCTATATAATTTATGCAAATGAATAATATTATATTCAAGTTCTTTTACTTAGAGGTTGTCGAGTCCATTAGAAAAGCAAATGAACATTTATTTTTATTCACCTACCCAAATACTTTCATTTTATAATTTTTTTTTCAAATGTTTCTTTTTATTAATATTACTTTTAATTTTCTCTCTTAAACCATAATCCAAAAGTAAAATATCATGCTTTCTTTACATAGATTTTATTTGCAAATATACATGTAAGTCTTATATTTTAAACTTTCTGAATGTTCATAACAAGCCATTTGTTGTTTACTACTCATTAAGGTTAAGCTAGTGCTAGATACTCCATGAATGAGATTAAACTCAATTAATTTATCAAATAGAAAATTATATAATTTTAATGATCTTCCAAGTCCATATCTTCATCTTCCGCTAGTATACACAGTATTTTCTTTACCTTGATCCTTCTACACTATAAACTTGATGATGATGATGATGATTAACATCCACTCAGACTAACTTTAGTCTATCGGACCTTAAGAAAGAAAATACTTGGTTTACTTTAAAATCTTGTTCCTGTGCTAAAAAGGCTTGGCAAGAAGCTTTCCAAGCTCACTATAGTTTTAGCAAGTTAGGAGGGTATAAAGGTTTGTATTGTAGCAAATACTATGAAAATCGGATCTAATGTGGGTGTAAGTAAGGCACTTTAAGAGAAAGTGATTTTCATCCTCAACGCTCATAGACTCACACAAATGGAAAACCCTTTCCACCCATGGAGTTTTAGGAATAGACCAATGCCCAGTTTCACTATGGAGTTCGTGAGAGTTCGTTCTAATATTGCCTATATTAATTTTATCCCGTGAGCTAGTTACTACCGATAAATACTTCTGATCCTCCAAGTTAGGATTAATGACCTCCTTATCCTATATTAATTTTCTCTTAACCGCTAAATTTTCCTCACAATAGAATTTCTCTTTAAACTTAGAAGTAATAATATTTTTGACATTGTCAATGTTCTACAAAATATCATTTTCATTAATGCTCCAATGGTTTAACCAAGACACGGTATATTTACACCAACATCGCTTAAGGCGTAGTTGGTTTTGACTTGAGTTTAAAGCAATTTTAGGAAGTCTCTTGTTTCCCATGTTATTTATCTTATGCTTGTACATCAGGTACCTAGTCATAGCAATGCTCTCGATGGGGAAAGATGCACTTCTAAGAGAAGAATGGAAAATTGTGTATTGCTTTTAATTTTTAGGATGTAAGTTATAAACTGCTTCTGGATTTTCTCAATCTTCCTCCAAGATTCTTTAGAAATGTTGCACCCCCATACTTCACAACCATACAAGATAACATGGATGACAAGAGTTTTGTAACGTCCCCGGCCCTCCGACCGACGAAGAGGACGCTACCATGCTATTTACGATCCGAGAAACCAGCCCCATGAACATGTGCATTCATAAAAATTGAAATGCTTGAACATAAAACATGCTAAGATGCATAATCATTCACATACATAGCGGAAGCAAACATACATTCATTCATTCAACATGTTCATCATAATTTATTAACAGTAAATATAATTGCAGAAGTAAAATAGACAAGATTACTTATCTTATAAAGAACTCGACCCGCAACCAGCTACGTCGCTGCAACGTTCCACCCAACCATAGGCCAGCATGCTCTTTAATCTCTCAGCAACGCTGCCACCCCCGACCTGGGCATGATTCCCCAAGGAATAAGGAACAAGTAGGCTTACACATAGCCAAGGATACACAAAACACAGCCAAGCCAACACAGTTGGGTTTATCAGGCCATCCAGGAGCTGGGAAAGGATAAATGCTAAGATGGTGAGCTCATTAAAGAGCTAGGGACACCTACACTAGGGATATCCCGACTTCTAAGGCACCCACACACACCCAACACAAGGAATCGGTCCCTTCTCTACTATACAGTCCCTCATGCCCTGACTTCCCTTCTAGTGCTATTTAGGGGTTGTGGAGAAGAAAGCCAACCCTCTAGCTCTATCTGTGTGGTTCCCAAATGCACCAAGTTTATCAAGCAAACCAATCCCTCATCCCTACTCCAACACAGTCCGAAGACCAACCACTGCATACACGCAGTCAAACAAGCGATTCACAGCTTGAATAGGGAAAACAATTCCTGAGCCGTTCTTGGCCCTATCGTGGCCAAAAAAACTCCAAAACAACCTACAACAGCCCCAAAATGTAAGGGCAGACATAGCCAACCACTGTGGGAAAACAAGAGCCCGTTCTCAACAATGAAGCCACAGGGGAAAATTACACAGTCCGAAGATGGAAGAGGAAAGCTAGGTTCTCAACTGAGCAGGGGAAAAACATATACACAGGCCACAAATTGGTAAGGAAAAAGTACACACAGCAGAAAAAACGTGAATGGCCCTTCACAGGGAAATCGTGGGTAACAGAACACGGCTCTTAGCTCGCTGCGTGAGTAAAAACCAAGAAGAATCCTGTACGTGAGAATGAGCAAGATAATGGAGTATGGTAGTTGTCTCCCTACGTGAGGAAAATGATAGTGAATCCCAATCGGCGCGTGAGGATGAGCAAGAATGGAGTGAATCCCGTCCTGGTTTTCCTACCTACGTGAAGATGGAAAGTCTGCTGGTGGAGTGGGCGTGTGGGCAAGGACTGACAGTCCTGCCACCCACCACTTCCCAGCAATAACTGCCCTCAACTAACATCAGCAGTTTTAAATGGGTGGTTGACACATGCCCTTTTTTTCCCATTGGTTCAAGGTTTAATAATTGCCCCCCTTATCCTTAGGAAAATGATGCCCTTTTCAATATGGTTGCAGTGACATAGCTGGTTAGGGTTCATTTAATTAAAAATGCATATTTACATGATGCCAAAACTAATATGTGCCGTATATCACGATATACCATCGGCAACGATTCCAATCGTCCAAACATAACACTAACAAATCTATGGTGGGGCTTTTTCCTTTAGCTCCGCACCATGATTAATTACAATATATACATCATGTACATTTAATGCAAACGGGGTCAAAACCGGGGTGTTACAAGTTTCAAATATGAACTTCTTTTTATCCCCCATGACTAGATTGACTGATTTATAGTTATTTTCGAGACCAAAATAAGCTTTCCACCCTCCATTAATCATTTTATCAATGTTATAGTTCCAACTGAGCTTGTGATGAATATCAATTCTGGGATACTTGTAAGAAGTCACTTCCTCTAGATTTATATTATCATAAATAAAATTTGCATAGGTGTCTTTCTTAGATTTTATAATCATGATTTTTGTCTTGTCGATGTTAACAATCATACCCATGTTAGAGCAAAAATCTCTAAGAATTCTTAATTGTTTATCGAGATCAAAAGGACACATTTCCATAAGAACAATATCATCAGCATAAAGTAGGAAGGTGATAACTATCACAACTAAGATTGTACCAACGCAACCTGCTTCTTCTAAACACTTTTCTAGCTTATTAATGTAAATACCAGAAAGGGTAGGGGCGAAGGGGAAACCTAGTTTAACTCCAATATTACAATTTATATATGTTGTATGCCCCTCATTATTCTTAAACTTGACAATGAACTTTTAATATAACCTTATCGTGACTAATCTCAACTCAAAAGGAATTTAAGCTCCTCTAGACTATTCCACATGTTTATTTCTAGGAACTATATCAAAAGCTTTTCTAAAATCCACAAAGCAACAAAATAGTTCAAATTTAGTATTACAACATTCCTCTAAAATATAATGTCTAGTATGATAATATTTATTTAAAAATAAATAAATAAATATGATTTTTGCTTGGATAGAATATTAAGGTTAAGGTTACACTTTCAACAACGTGAATGCACGGCATGCATTGCATTTTTCCAAGAAAATGGAATGTCAACTATGGGTGTTTTCACAAAGAGGCATCTGTTTAAGTGATGATTAATCACCCACTAATAAGGTCCATCGGTATAGTTAAGCGGCTAAATATTTTATATTTACATGTGTTATTCTACTTGTGAAATATTTTTAATATAGTCAGAACATGTCTCAGCTGAATTGAACCTGGTTGGATGGAATGAAATCCATCTTGCCCCACCAACGAACCACCATATCCTTGACATAGCCCAAATTTAATCTCGTAATTTAGAAATGTTTTAATTTAATAGTTATATATAATTCAAAGTTAAAGTTAAAGTTTGACATAAAAATAATTGTATAATAAATAAAAATTCATAAGAAAATGTCATTGTCATTTAGAAATATCAAAATTGTATTCAATACTTAATGTTGAATATATAAATGTGTAATAATTTCTACAGATTTTATAAAATTTGCATTTCTTTACTAACAAAACTTTACCAAAAGAATTTTTTTTTTTTTATTAACTATCAAAATGCTAAATAAATTATTAAACTTTGGTAAATCTGTAGTATAATGTTCACTAATTAAAATATTATTCATCATATTTGTTTGAATAAACCAATAAATCGATTTTTAGAAATATAAAAAAACTAAAAGTCAATCTTTATTGAATATCAAAATAAATATTTGGAAGATAAAAGTGGTCAGAAAATCACCTCTGAACTTGTTTCACTCCAAGAAGATTTCAAAATTTTTCTTTTGGTTAGGTGAATCTTCCTCGGCTCTGGCTCAGACTTTACGCTTTGAATGTTCATGTATCAGTGGTTTGGAGTCCTCTAGATTGGTTGCATATCTATCTTGAAACAGAATTTGTTGCAGACTTGTCCCTAGTCGCATCAATTGGACGCGCAAGTGAATTCAATTCACGCAAGGTTCCTCTTGCTGGATCTGAGTTTTCGCTTCAATATGTCATTGGTTCGGTGATCAGATCTCCTTAGTCTAGATCGGACTATTTTCGGTGGATTGACTGTGACCTTGAAGCAAACAAACCTTTTAGAGCTTTGGATCTTGAGTCATGAGTTTACTGATATTTGGGAGTTGCAAAGATTACCTTCAATTAAGAAGTGATTCACAATGAGTTGCGTGCCATGGACATAGCATCCTGTCTTCTCCCATGGATGTCGGAGGGGGTCCTCCCCCTCCTCTTCCTCCTAAGATTGATTCCTTTAAACGCTTGGTTTCCTCCTGTGGCAAGAGGAAAGGTAGTCCAAATATGCAGAAATTTGTGAAGAAAGAAAACAATATTCCCTCTGTTGAATTTCCCGTTGAACGACCTTGTCGGAATGCATTGAATCTAGCTGAGTGTGGACTCATTGGAAAATTTAAGGGTCTCTGGAATTCTCCTCGGGAAATCAATGGATGGGTTCAGTGAAATTGGAGGCCTCTGGTATCTGAAGGATTTTGAAACCATCTGGTTGGAAGAGGTTACTATGTCTTTGTCTTTGATTCAACTAAAGATCGTGATCTCATTATTTGAAACACTCCATATTTCATGGGGCCTCAAGGGATCTATCTTAATAAGTGGACTCCATATTTTGATCCTACCTAGGATGTTCTATCAGTTGTTCCTGTTTGGGTAAGGCTTCCTCACTTACCTTTACATTGTTGAAATTCAAAATCTCTGGAAACCATTAGGAATAAGCTAGGAAAATATATCAATAGGGAAGAAAGGAAAGAACAATATTCGTATGCAAGAATATGCGTTGAAGTAGATTTGGAGATAGGGTTTCCCGAGGCGATCAAGTTAGCAGTAGTTGAATGGTCACACATACAGGAGATCGATTACAAACAACTTTCTTTCAAGTGTCATCATTGCCATGGTTATGGTCATTTTGCATGAAATTGTAAGAAAAAATCAGAGGAAGATATTGAAAAAGAGAAGGATGATCAAGAGACTCAAGTTTAGAAAGCAGGTACTTCCAAATAGAATAATAGAATGAAAGGTAAAGGAGGAAATACAGGGAATGGAGCTACTCCTGATGTGAAGAGACTCCCTAAAACTTAGGCTGCATAAAAACTCATCGTTTCATCAAACCATTTTGTTGTACTAAGCTCTTCTGAAGATCAAAATCCACATGTTCTTGAAGAGGGTGAAGTGCAACGTTCAATTGTACAGGAAGAATAAGTTGAAGTAAATACCAGTCCATGGGAACTGTAGCATCCCCAACCCTCTAACCGGCGAAGAGGACGCTACGGTGTCATTAAACATCTGGGCTAACCGCCCCATGAACATGAATATATATATATAT
>LPNX010572883.1:370579-394227 GCA_001517045.1 Pseudotsuga menziesii
CATATTCATTAAACAGTAAGTATAAATGCAGAGACGAAATGGTCAATAATAGTTATCTTATAAAGAATTCATCCTGAAACTAGCTACGTCGCTACAACGTTCCACCCAACCATAGGCCAGTATGCTCCTTAATCTTTCAGCAACTCCGCCACCCCTGAGCTGGGCATGAATTCCCCAAGGAATAAGGAACAAGCAGGCTTACACATAGCCAGGGATACAAAAATCATCCAAGCCAACACAGTTGGGTTTATCAGGCCAACAGCAGATCAGCGAAGCCAACATGGTCAGGTTTATCAGGCCATCAAGGAGCTGGGAAAGGCTATATGCTAAGATGGTGAGCTCATTACGGAGCTAGGGACACCTACACCAAAACTAGCCCGACTTCTAGGACACCCACACACACCCAACACAAGGAATCAGTCCCTTCTCTGCTACACAGTCCCTCAAGACCTGACTTCCCTTCCAGTGCTATTCAGGGGTTTTGGAGAAGAAAGCTAGCCCTCTAGCTCTGTCTGTGTGGTTCCCAAACACACCAGGTTCATCAAGCAAACCAAGCCCTCATCCCTACTCCAACACAGTCCGAAGACCAACCACTGCATACACGCAGTCCAACAAGCAATTCATAGCTTGGATAGGGAAAACAATTCCTAAGTCGTTCTGGGCCCTATCATGGCCAAAACGACTCCATAACAGCCTACAACAGCCCAAAATGTAAAAGCAGACACAACCAACAAACGTGGGGAACAACAGCCAGTTTTCAACAATGAAGCCAAGGGGAAACTTACACAGGATGCAATGGGGAAGAAAACAAACTCCCAATCTATATGTGAGGGAAATTTACACACAGACCCCAAAATACAGATGGAAAACACACCAGATACCCCCTGTAGAAAACGTGAATGACAACCAAAGGCGTCTCTCCTCCTTCCTGTGTGGGAAAACAATGGGAATCCCAATCAGTGCGTGAGCAGAATGATCCCCCTCCCGCATGAGGATGAGCGAGACACAGTGCCAAATGGTGCGTGGGTAAACAGAACGCCCCTGCACGTAAGGATGAATGAGAAGCAATTGCCAGTGGAAGAGTGCCCCCTGCAGTCATGGTGAGAATGGAGTGATGGGCATAGTGGTTTTCCTACCCGCGTGAGGGTCAACTCGCTGGTGGAGTGTGCATGTGGGCAAGGACTGACAATCCTGCCACACTCCACTCCCCAGTAATAACTTCCCCAACTAACAGCAGAACATTTAAGGTGGTAGTTGGATAGGACAAGGGAAGGTGAGCAATTCAAAAAGGGTGGGTGACAAGTAAAGGGGTTTAACAGCTGACACATGGCTTTTCCCCATAGTCTTAAGGTTTGACAAATCCCCCCCCCCCCCTCCCTATCCTTAGGAAAATCATTCCCTTTTCAATATGGTTGCAGTGAACATAGCTGGTTGGGTTCATTTAATTAAAATGCATATTTACATGATGCCAACTAACATGTGACGTATACCACGATATACCATTCGCAACGATTCCGTTCGCCGAAACATAACACAACCAAATCAATGGTGGGGATTTTGCCTTTAGCTCCACACTATGATTCATTACAATATATACATCATGTACATTTACTGCAACGGGGTCAAAACTGGGCATTACAGGAACAATCTGGAACAACAAACTCATAAATTCCTTGTATAGATGCAATCTTGCAGGGAAAACATGATACTCCAATAGGCGCCACTCCTTCTCCCTCTTACACAAAAATTACCAAGAAGAAACCGGTAGACAACTCTGGTTCTTCCGAAGAAGATTATATTGAGAAAATCAACAAAAAGGTAGGCATGAAGTCTCGAAATGAGCTCAAAGAAGAAGAGGCAGAGATATTAAAGATGTATGGCAGTCAGTCTACAATTGATATGTCAATATGCAGAAGTAAGTAGACTAGACTCCCAAAGGGAGTATTAACTCCCTCTTTCTCGAGTAAATAATGCAGATCATCTCGTGGAATTGCAGGGGTTTGGGGAATCCAACCAAAGCAAAAGCGGTTAAATATTTATTAAGAATGAAACCTTCTGACATTCTCTTGCTCCAAGAGACAAAGATAGAAGAGGAAGTTATTATATCCTTAAGCATAACAAAGTGGAAAAAGAATGCAGGTAAGGTGGTCAACGCGTGAGGTACTTTTGGGGGCCTCGCAATCTTATGGTCTGAGGACAAGTTTCATTTGAAAGGCTCGTTTGCAACTCAACACTGGATTTATACATAAATTCAGCATATATCAAGTAAGATTTCCATGACACTTTTCAATATTTATGTCCCGGTAAATTTTAAGGAAAAAAATGACTGCTGGAATTCTTTGTCAGATTTCTTAGAAATCTACTCTCCCACAAATATTATAGTGGAAGGGGATCTCAATATAATTTTAGACCCTAAATAGAAAAAAGGTGGAGTTCAGGGTAAAGACCCTTTTCATGATTCAGTGGAGTCTTTGATATATGCTCGGGACCGTCTTGACTTCAAACCTAAGAAAGGTCGTTACACTTTGTCCAATAATAGAGTAGGGGATGCCAATATCTTTGCTTGTCTTTATAGGTTTCTTGTTCAAATTTCCTTAATGGAGGGGAAAATAATAATCTCATCCAAAATTCCACCCAAATTAACATCAGATCGCCATCATATTTTCCTGCTGCTTGAAGAAGAGGAAGAACTAGGCCCTATTCTATTCTGTTTCAGTCCTCTTTTGATTGAGAGAGATGGCTTCTAGGAAACAGGGACACAAGCTTTGTCTTAGTTTGTAGAAGGATCCCCCAGCTATGTTTGGGAGCATAAACTTAAGAGTACTGAGTATGTCTTGAAAAATTGGGCCAAAAACCCTCTCACAGCTCCAATGAGCAGTAGGAAATAGAAAGTGCATGCATTAGCAGAGATTCGGATAGAAATGGAGGAAACAAAAATTACCAAATCACAACTGGTTATTGAGCAGTCCACTCAACTAAAATCCTTCCACTCTTTTCACCAAGAAGAGGAGTATCTTCGTCTTAAGTCCCATAGCCTTTGGTTGCAAGCAGGAGATAAAAATTCTACTTTCTTCCACAAACAATGCAGAGATAGACTCTCTCATAATCACATTTCGGAAATCTCCTCAAGTGAGGGGGAAGTCATTAAAGTTCATGATCAATTAAAGCAGGTTCCACAAAGGAATTTTTAGCATTTGCTTCAGGAGGATGGCATTTCTGATGATGATGTGACTGCTTATTTTTTCTCTAACATCCCTTCTCTTGTCAGTACAGAGTTAAACACTGGCTTAATGAAGCCTTTCTTTGAAAAAGAAATAGTGCATGTCATATGTGCAATGGAGCCGGATAAAGCCCCTAGGTCGGATCATTTCTCATTCTATTTTTACAAATTTTGTTGGAAAGTTATAAAAACATATCTACTTGGCATGGTGTCAGCCTTTCATAAAAAAGATAAAGTGGGAGGGTGTACTAATTCTACTTTCCTTGCTTTAATTCCAAAGGAAATCAATCCAGAAACTTTTGACAGGTTTTGGCACATCTCGCTTTGTAATGCCTCATACAAGCTCTTGACCAAACTCTTAGCTAATAGACTCAAGCCTTTGTTAGGGAATCTAGTTTCTCCTTTTCAGGGAGGATTTGTAAAAGGAAGGCATCTAGTAGACATTGTGATCCAAGTGCAAGAATCCCTTCACTCTAGCTTCCAAATGAAGGAGAAAGGAATGTTAATCAAGCTGGATATGAAAAATTATTTCGATCGTATTAAGCTTTCCTTTCTCTATCAAGTCCTTCTTTCTTTTGGTTTTGGCGTTGAGTTTGTTAACTTGATAAAATCTTGCACATTAGGCCCTGGATAGCACCCCTTGTCAATGGTAGACCATCATATTTTTTCCAAGCTACAAGAGGACTCCATTAAGGATGCCCTTTGTCACATTTCCTCTATATCTTGCTGGCCAAATCCCTAAGCAGAAAGCTTACAGCAAAAATGGAAGTAGGTTCTATTCCATGCATTAAGACAACAAAGGGAGTGGACCCTATAAATCATTCCCTTTTTGTGGATGATTCTCTCCTTTTAGGAGGGGCCTCATTAAAGATAGCTCGGGCCTTCAATGAAATACTTCAATTTTTTTGCTTAATTTCAGGAGCTCTAATCAATAAATAAAAAAGTGTTGTCTATGGTTGGAATGTAGATCATCCGCCAATCCTTCGAATAGATCATTCCTTGGGTTTCCCTGGTTTTGATAAGTGGGACAAGATCAAATATATGGGACTTCCATTAACAATGATGTCACATGCCCCAATTTGCAAAACATTTTATGTTTTAAGAAACATTATGTTACATTTTATGTTAAAGTTTGTAATTAATAACCAAGTGGGGTCAAAGATAATTTAATGTAATTTTTTATTATTTTATTAATAAATAAATGAAAGAGGAGACAACATCTTAGGGAATTTGTTAAATGAGTGTTTTACTGGTCACTTGATGGAGAAGGCTGGGTTGAGAGCAAATTGACACTTGGAAGCATCCTCAAACTACTTCTAGATGTTGCAGCAGGCAAATTCCCTATTTTTGTGGTCATGTTCCCCAAGAAAGTGGAACAAGAGCAAGTGGCTCATTAAGTAAAAACTGACCCAAAAGACCTAGGCATGCTAATAAAACTTCCCATTGAAGAGAGCTGAGGTTGCTCATTCTGGATTTGTGAACATTCTGAGTGAATGAAATGCACAAGAAAATTCGATGGAGGGGACTAGCTGAAGTATGTTTTGAGTGGAAAAGTGCTGAAGACCTGAACTAGTGCAGCTATTCTAAGATGAGTTCATACTGTTGCATGCAGAACTTACTTACTATGGAACACTCAGTGGAGTTGCAGAGGATTACTAGACTACATCTCTCACCCAATACTTCTACCAGGTGGACAAGGAGACAAGCTCAAAGGTCCTGAGAATTGCAATCCATCTTTTCTCCAGGAATTGGTTGGGAGGAACGGGTTCCCTAAGTTGTTGTCACCTCATCTATTTCTTTGGGTTCTATTTGATTTATCTAGCTGCCTAATTGTTTATTATTATCTGAAAAGTTGAGTTAAGCAGTGAGATATTATGCATCTGTCCTTTTTGTTGCTAGGGTTATTTAGGAGAAATGTATATATTGTGAAAAGATAGTTAAGTTCTGAACTAGCTAGATTAGGGTAAATAATTTAGAATAATTTCTAGTTTAACTGATAGATAGAAATAAAATACCTAAACTGTATTTTTCCACACCTTTTAGGAAAGGTAGTACTCTAGTACAGTAGGTTAGTTTAATTTCAAATAAAGAATCGAATTAAGTATGCATGAATGTAAATTACCATCTTCTACAGGTTCATATGTATGATTTGTATGTATGTTTCCTTTTATTTTAGATGGTTTCATTTAGCTAGAGTATTTGAGCAAAATAAACAATACTGTTAGGAAATATCTAAAGGTATAAAATACTAGTCTGTGTAATGGTTTACTGATCCAGGAGGATCCAAGAAGGAAATTTCTTTGAAGTCCTCCAATCTCAGGAAAACCAGCGCCAGATCGAAGGTCTCGTCGAGATGATTCCAACAGCGTTCATTTCACCTCAAATGGACTCCATATGAGAAAGTTATCGTGTTCTGTTCTATGAGGTCAACATGAAAAATTGGCAAAAGAGAGGTGCCATGTGGCACCACTGATAGGGTGACACGTGGCATCCGTACTGTACAAACATGATGACATGGCACCACTGACAGGGTGACACATGGCATCCATATAGTACAAACAGACAGGTGGCAGTATGGTCCAATCAGGATGCGACATGTGTCATGTACGGACGATGAGGTGGCAATCCAGTCAGCAGTACGGACCAATCTGAATGCGACACATGTCAGTACAGAGGTGACTGCGCAACTTAGTTGGCAGTATGGCAGATGAGTTGGTAGCTGACGGGCGTTGAGGTGGACCAATCTGGAACTGCCACGTTGCAGGACCAGATTGGCCAATATTGATTGAAGTTCACCAAAATGTTGCTGCTCCGCCGGTTTCGAACTCCTGACCTCCCATACCCTGTCTTTGCGCCTTTACCAACTGCACTGGTAGTGTTCTTTGGATAATGTATGGAAATAATATTATTTAAAGTGGCATTTCGAGCCCCAAAGGAGCCGGGGCTTAGCCCCGACCTTGGTTCTTCCTCCAGCGTGACCGGGAGCTCCGACCAGCACGGGAGCCGGCGCTCTATTTCAGCACATGTCGAATTATAAACTATAGAGTTTGGGTTAAAAGTGGGTTGAGAATTGTTTCTCCGTTATAACAAATTTTTGGGTTTTATACATAGTTCGGTTGGGTAGTTTTGCAACCAGATTTTATTAATGCCATACTTGGGTATGTGGTTGGCATAGTTGTTAATTATGTCAACTACATGATAAAAGGAGCTTTAAGTGAACCCAACCAAAACTTGAGAAGTTGAAACAAGATGCCAATCTTGGAAAATTTGTTGTAACAAAAGAGAACATGAGGAAAATGTGAAGAGGGGCAAGTCATGGCTATATAAGCCCCCTTAGTTGCCATTTGCCACTCATGCTTTGGAGTGGAGGCTTTGTAGCTAAAGGAGAGAAGGGAGATTGCGTAGCTCTACTGGAGGAAGGTACGAGTGTTTATACTCATTTTACACTGTCTTCAGGCTTCGGAGTTGTTGGAAGAAATCTGGTTGTGTTTTGGGCAGCGGTTCTCTTCCTGACCATTGTCGCCAAGGTATCATTGTATCATTGCCATGTATTTTTCCTTATGCTAAGATTATAGATCGGCCCTCCTATTGAGAAGCAGGCCCGGAGACGTAGTCCATCCTGGACGAACTCCGTTATCAACTTGTTGTCTTTATGTGCGTATTGTCTATGCTGTTTGGTTCTCTTCTTATGGATTTGTGAGCTTCATTCATGCTCTTTATGCATTTCATGTTAACGTCATAGAGTAGCAAAGATCTTGTTTTCAGATCATGTGGTATCAAAGCAGGTTTATTTGACATTGGATTGTGAGTGTGGATGGTCACGAGGGATAAACTGCAAGCTGGTGAGGGTACATTAGAGCCTTACAATTCCGAGATCGGACGTGCGCACCGAAGGAGGAAGATGGATGCTAATGATTCCCGCATCGAGATGGAGGCAAACTTTCACAAGGTATTCTACATGATGGCCGACAAGGTAGACAAGTTGTTTGCAGACTATGAAGGATGCATGGCAAAAGAAAGAAAAGGCAGTGAAGTAAAGAAGGAAGACAAAGAAGTGAAGGACGAAGGCAACGCTTCAGTTAACCAAGGAGGAGGTGGCGAAGAGCCTCCTGAGCCTCCCTCTTCACCTTCAGCTTCAAGCACAAGTTCAAGTGTATCTTCCTCATCTCATTCTTAGCATTCCAAGGTTCCTCACAAAGAGCCTCAAAAGAAGCCCTTATTCAAGCTCGATGTGAAGTTTGATTTGCCCATGTTCAATGGGGAAGCGAATGTAGAGAAGTTGAACAATTGGATAAGGAAAATTGAGGTCTATTGCTGAGTTCAGCAGATCAAAGAAGAAGATGTGAATATTCAGTTGGCTTCACTTCGGCTGACAGGCACCGCACTTGTATGGTGGGAAAGCAAGCTTCAACAAGGTAGCAAACAAATGGGTAATCTTCTCTCATCGTGGTCTGCTTTCATTTCTGCTTTACGTAAGCAATTTTATCCATTGGGTTATGTTCAAAAGGCTATGATGGATTGGCAAAGTTTTAGACAAGGCAAGGGTCAGAGTGTTCAGAATTTTACTGAAGAATTTAGAAAGAAATCTCTAGAGTTGAATATTTCTTTAGATTCTCCTTACACTCTTTTGAAGTACATTGGTGCTCTTCATCATTATCTACGCCATACTCTGTTGTTGTTGAATCCTACTAGTGTGGATGAAGCAAGTGTTCAGGCTACTCATCTTGAGAGCAGGGGGAAGCATTTGCAAGAAGACCATCCGAAGAAGCCTTTCAAGCCCAACAACAACCACAAGTCCAAAAAGAAAGACAAGAGCAAGAAGACAGCTACTGCCAAGAAGGAAGGAGGAAAGCTCCATTACCAACGTTGTGACACTGATGGGAACGATGAATAAAGTTGTTGGAAGTTGCATCCTAAACAGAGGCCAAAGCATTATGGAGGCAAAAAGAAGAAAAAGACCGTTGCAACAGCACAACGAGATTTGGGTTCCGACTCAGGTGACAAAACCATGATTATAGCCGTGGGAATGCAAGGTAACAAAACTCCTCATACTGGTTCAAGTTCTACGCATGTTTCTAAAGAAAATGATAAAAGAAGAAGTGAGTTGTTTCACACTAGAGTTGTGTCTAAGCATACAAAGATTGAAACATTATTTGATCCGGGTTCTCAAGTAAATTTGATCTCAGAATTAGTTGTTAAGAAGTTGGGCATACAGACTAAACCTCACCCCAAGCCTTATCCTCTTGGATGGGTATGTGATAATGCTAAGCTACAAGTGACTAAGCAATGCAGGTTAAGTTTTGCTATTGCTTCAAAGTTGATCGATGAGGTAGACTTAGATGTTGTTCCTCTTGACATCTTTGGTATCGTATTGGGAAGCCCATACTTGTATGATTGAAAAGCAGTATTCTTTCGTCATGAGAACAAGTACCATCTCACCAAAAATGGGGTGGAGTACATTGTGAGAGCTCACAGTATGAAGGATAACACCACTCTTGTTAGTGCAGGACAGATAAAATGGCTCATCAACACTAATAAGAGATACATGCTCATGGTTGTGAGAGCAAAAGATGCTGAGGCATCCGATGCTTTCAAAGGTTGTGATCCTTCTCATAAAAAGGATATGATTGATATTGTGGCTAACTATGATGAAATATTTCAGGAACCTACAGGTTTGCCTCCCAAAAGGGAGATTCAACATGAGATTCATCTCCAGCAGGATGCCCCTCTTCCTAATGTGGGAATGTACAGGTTGTCCGCAGTTGAAATGGCAGAGATTAAGAAGCAGGTTCAAGACTTGTTGGACCAAGGAGTGATCAGACCCAGCTCCTCTCCATGTGGTTCGCTGATTGTGTCGGTGATGAAGAAAGATGGCACATGGAGGATGTGCGTTGACTATCAGGCTCTCAACAAGATCACGATCAAGAATCGATACCCGCTTCCTTGCATAGATGACTTGCTCGACCAGTTGAAAGATGTTGTGTTCTTTACCAAGTTGGATTTGCGCAGTGGCTACCACCAGATCCGAATTGCAGAAAGTGATGTGTGGAAGACAACCTTCAAGACCAAGCAAGGTCTATTTGAGTGGTTGGTGATGCCCTTTGGGCTTTGCAATGCACCTGCAACCTTCATGCGGGTAATGAATGATGTTTTCCGAGCATTCTTAGATGATTTTGTCATTGTATACTTAGATGATATCTTGGTATTTAACAAAACTTGGGAAGCACATGTGGGGCATGTAAAGCAAGTATTAGATACTTTGAAAAAGGAGAAATTGTATGTAAAATTGTCAAAGTGTGAATTTGGCAAAACTTCATTAGTTTACTTGGGTCATATTGTAGGAGGTGGAAATTTAAAAATTGATCCTTCAAAAGTTGATGTAATTGTCAATTGGCCTAATCCTACTAACACTACTGAAGTGAGAATATTTTTAGGAGCTGTTCAATATTGGAGGAGGTTCATTCAGAACTTCTCATACATAGCATCTCCTTTGCATGCCTTAACAAGTGTGAAGAAATCCTTCCAGTGGGGAGGTAAGCAGCATAAATCCTTCGACACATTGAAGGGAAATATCAGCACCGCCCCAGTCCTAGCCTTGCTCGATTTGCAGTAGCCATTTGAGATAAAGACAGATGCCAGTGGATATGCCATGGGGGAAGTATTGATGCAGTACCGCAAGCCTATTTGCTACCATTCAGAGACTTTTACTCAAGCAGTGATCAACTACCCCACCTATGACAAAGAGTTGTATGCTTTGGTTCAGAGTGTCAAGAAGTGGAAACACTACTTGATGGGTAAGGAGACAATCATCCATACCGATCATCAGCCCTTGCAGTATCTCTAGTCCCAGACTAAGCTCTAGCAAGCTCGTCATTTCAGGTGGATTGGGTTCCTTCAACAATTCCATCTAGTGATCAAGTACAAGAAGGGTACTAGTAACAATGTGGTGGATATGCTCTCTAGACCTCCTATTGTTGCATCTATTGTTTTGAAAAATGGTTCTTTGTCCCATGAAAGTTATATTGAGCAGTATGCTACTGATGATGATTTCAAGGAGATTTATGAGAAGCTAACCAATGGCACACAGGTGGAAGACTACTATTTGTAGGGAAAGTTGCTCTATCATTTGGGCAAGTTATGTGTTCCTATCAGTGAAAGAGTCCATGTAATACGAGAAGCTCATACTTCTCTTGTATCAGGGCATTTTGGGGTAGGTAAGACTTTGGCTCATTTGCAAAGACTTGTGTATTGGCCTCGCATGAAATACATTGTAACAAAATATGTAAAGGGGTGTGTAATGTGCTCTACTTGTAAGCCCACTAATAGAAAATTGGGGTTGTACTCACCACTTCTTGTTCCTTCCCATTCTTGGGAAAGCATTTCCATGGATTTTGTGGGGGGGTTTTCCTATGTCTAGGAGGGGTCATGACTACTTGTATGTGGTCATGGATAGGTTTAGCAAGATGTGTATTCTTATGCCATGTAAAAAGCAGGTCACTGCAGAGTAGGCTGCTTCTCTTTTCTTTCAGCATGTATGGGTTCACTTTGGACTCCCTACATCCATTATCTTCGATCGGGACTCCCAATTCCTTGGAGAGTTTTGGACAAAATTATGGTGTATGATGGACACCAAGCTAAAGAGGAGCACCGCTTTCCATCCACAGACCGACGGACAGACAGAGGTAGTCAACAGGACAGTTGTTCATTTGCTTCAAGGTTATTGCAACAAGCATACTAAGTTATGGGATGAGCAGATCTAGTATGTGTAGCATGCCTACAACAGGGCTATGCATTCTTCCACTCAGAGCTCGCCATTTGAGACATGCTTTGGGTACTTGCCAAAGAATCCATTGGACTTGACTTATGGGAGAGAGGTTGATTCAAGCACTTCCAAGGATGAAGACAAAGCCCATAGGTTCATTCATAGAGTTCAACGGGTACATCAAGTAGTGCAAGAGTAGTTGGGAAGAGTCAAGCCCAGTACAAGGCTCGCCATGACAAGCATAGAGTTGATCATCAGTTTTAGGTAGGAGATCAAGTGTGGCTTCACATCAGCAAGGAGAGGATGAAAGGAGAAGGCAAGAAGCTCAAGCCCATTAGATATGGTCCCTTCACCATCTTGGAGAAGATTGGGATGAATGCCTTTTGCTTAGAGCTACCGCCATACATGCAGATCTACTCAGTGGTGAATGTGGATAACTTGAAACTCTATGAGCCTCCCATGATCATGGATAAAAGGGAGAATGTCTCATTGCCATTAGTTGATGAATTTGCTCCTAAGTACATGGATGAGCTAAAGGAAGATGTCATCTTGGATAGAAGGACAAGGACTTCTCGCAGAGGTGATGTTGATTATCCTCGAGTGGGCACAGAGGCACTCATCCAAGCAAAGCCAATTGGATCAAGAAGGAGAAAGTGAGGGAGCAATTCCCTCACCTATCTGTTGATTAGTAAAGGCTTTTGGAGGCCAAAAGTTTCTCAGTGGGGAGAAATGATCCAAGAGGATCCAAGAAGGAATTTTTTTTGAAGTCCTCCAATCTCAGCAAAACTAGTGCTAGATCTAAGGGCTCATCGAGACGATTCCAACGGCGTTCGTTTCACCTCAAACGGACTCCGTATAAGAAATTTATCGCGTTCTACTCTATGAGCTCAACAGGCAAAATTGGCAAAAAGAGGTGCCACGTGGCACCACTAACAGGGTGACACGTGGCATCTGTACTATACAAACATGATGACATGGAACCACTGACCGGGTGACACATGGCATCCGTATAGTACGGATAGACAGGTGGCAGTACGGTCCAATCAAGATGCGACACGTGTCATGTACAGACGATGAGGTGGCAATCCAGTTAGCAGTACGGACCAATCTGAATGCAACACGTGTCAGTACAGAAGTGATTGCGCAACTTAGTTGGCAGTACGACAGATGAGTTGGCAATTGACGGGCATTGAGGTGGACCAATCCGGAACTGCCACGTGGCAGCACCGGATTGGCCAATATTGATTGAAGTTCACCAAAATGTTGCTGCTCCGCCGATTTCGAACTCCTAACCTCCCATACCCTGTCTCTGCGCCTTTACCAACTGCGCTGGTAGTGTTCTTTGGATAATGTATGGAAATAATGTTATTTAAAGTGGCATTTCGAGCCCCAAAGGAGCTGGGGCTTAGCCCCGACCTTGGTTCTTCCTCCAGCGTGACCGGGAGATCCGACCAGCACAGGAGCCCATGCTCTATTTCAGAACATGTCGAATTATAAACTATAGATTTTGGGTTAAAAGTGGGTTGAGAATTGTTTCTCCGTTATAACAAATTTTTGGGTTTTATACATAGTTTGGTTGGGTAGTTTTGCAACCAGATTTTATTAATGCCATACTTGGGTATGTGGTTGAAATAGTTGTTAATTATGTCAACTACATGATAAAAGGAGCTTTAAGTGAACCCAACCAAAACTTGAGAAGTTGAAACAAGATGCCAATCTTGGAAAATTTGTTGTAACCAAAGAGAACATGAGGAAAATGTGAAGAGGGGCAAGTCATGGCTATATAAGCCCCCTTAGTTGCCATTTGCCACTCATGCTTTGGAGTGGAGACTTTGTAGCTAAATGAGAGAAGGGAGATTGTGTAGCTTTGCTGGAGGAAGGTATGAGTGTTTATACTCGTTTTACACCGTCTTCAGGCTTCGAAGTTGCTGGAAGCAGTCTGGTTTTGTTTTGGGCAACGGTTCTCTTCCTGACCATTGTCGCCAAGGTATCATTGTATCATTGCCATGTATTTTTCCTTATGCTGAGATTATAGATTGACCCTCCTATTGAGAAGCAGGCCCGGAGATGTAGTCCATCTTGGATGAACTTCGTTATCAACTTGTTGTCTTTATGTGTGTATTGTCTATGCTGTTTGGTTCTCTTCATATGGATTTGTGAGCTTCATTCATGTTCTTTATGCAATTCATGTTAACGTCATAGAGTAGAAAAGATCTTGTTTTCGGATCATTTACACAGTAGATAAAATTATTATTATAAATCTATTATTTAATAATTAACAATTCATATATCAATGGCAATTATTATAATTAAGATTAACTTTCAGAAGAGTAAACAAGGCTAAACATTTACTGAATAAATTCAACTAAGTAGAAATGCAAACTAGGGTAACTCAAAAATGAAGTACTAACTATGTACTCATATTAAAAAGGATTAGGGTTTATAATTAAACCTATTTAAAAGAACTGTATATATATATATATATATATATATATAAACCAAAATTTATCACCCCTCTTTGTTAGCAGGGAAATTGTTCTTTTTACTTCTGAAATAAAGTAAAACCTATTTACTCTATCTTTTGTAACCATAAGCAACAATAGTGAATAAAAACATATTATCATTTTATCACACTCAGAGAATACAGTAAAGCATTAGGTTACTTAGTAAATTTCTTCCCCTCTATTTATTTACTGCATAAATCTAGTACTGACAGTAATAATCGAAATAAGATCTAAATCACCCACTGTTTAATCTGTAGTTACAATTTTACACAGAGGTAAAATAAATATTAATTTAACAATAACCTGTGATATATTTAAATCACAAAGATTAAACCAGAACGATTGAACAATACAAGCCTCCTCTAATATTTAAAAATCACATTAACAACACATATGTATTAACCAAAACATAAATTACAAAATACTAAGTTTCAGGCTTATCCAAGCCTTAAGTATAAGTTAAAAATCCTGAACTGAGTCATATCAGTTACGGCCTATGGCCTTTTACATCACAAAGTCAAGGCTTAAAATCCTGTACGAAAAATAACATCACTATAAACAAAATCTACAACAGAGAAGGCAGTTGTCTTTGCTATGAAATCCCTAACCCTTCTTTTCTAAAGAAACCACTAGGGCTTCATAAAAACTGAACCCAACATCATGTATCGTCCCTTGGCCTTTTCAAGATTTTACAACACAGTTTATTACAGCCGAGATAAAAACCAACAAGTAACCCAATGAACTCCATCATTTTAAAAATCAACACCATACACCACTTTAGGAGAACCTCAGCGAAATCGAGGCTTACTAGAAGAGTCGCTTTGGTGGAGTCCCATCACTTTGTATATTTCAACTCAGGATCTATCAATCGAATGGGAGCCTGTGAAAAGGAAAGAACCACAGTTATTTTAAAACCCTCTGTAGCAAAATAATAAACTTTAAAAATGCAAAATTGGATTAAAACTAAAGAAATCATACCTGGGTTTAATTTCTTTGACATCGCTGTGAATAAGACAGTTATTTCAAAACCCTAGCCACCATTTTCAAAGACAACGAGCTCCACGAAGCACTGTCAGAAGAAGAAACACAGCGCTTTGAGTTCTAGATCAAACTCCCCAAACCACAATAGAGCAGGATCAAATGCCACATTGAGAGTTGAGCAATATGAACGGTTAACCCCTAATCCAATAAGAATACACTACAACAACCCAAGAGCCATGTTCACTTCCACAACTCACCATTTCCCCAGGGAATGACTAAAAACACTCATAGAGGCAATGTGATGATAGGAGCATCATTGTTGCAGAGATGAGCAATGACAACGAAGGGTATATCCACAGAACAAAGGCAATCCCCCAAGTGCAACTCTTCACACAGTTTAAAGAAGGCTAGCGATGAGGAAGTTCACTCTGTGGAGTGACAAACAGGCCAAGTGGCCATGAGCCTGCGGCCTCATCTTCCAGAGCAAGGGTAAAGATAGAAATAAGGCAAAAATTCAGGGTTTAGAGATTTTATATGGTAAATCTTGAATAGTCCAAACCCTATCCTCCATATCGCCACCACATGTCCTCAATAAATATTTGTAGAATGTTGGTTTAAGGGTATAGTTTGGAAACCATCGGAGCAACCTACACACATGAGCATTTTTTTATAATAAAAAAACGATGATTATAAACCTTGTCTAACTCACATCATCATGACTTGAAAACTACGTATTGATAACCTTAAACCAGCTTATAGAATGATATTAAAGCATAAACTAAGGGTTTGTTTGAGGTTTATACAATCTTGGAATTGGGTAAACCATTACAAGGAATTCTTCAACACTAATTTTATAACAAACATTAATATAATAGAAATTGTATCATAGTATAAGACCTTGTAAAAAGGCTTATTTGTTATTTTGTTATCTGCTCGAAAACTTAGGTTTAGGATTGAGCATGATTGTTTTGTTAATATAAGTATTAAATTAAGTATCATTTAAGATACTAATAATTTGTTTATCAATAATATATTATGTACTAGGGCATCTCCATTGGGTGAATACTAGAATGCTTAGTAAACTATCTTGTATTAATCTTGCACATTGATATAGGAACAAAGAATCAATCTCATCAAAGAATAATCAACAAATACTCATGAAATGGTGTTAATCGGAATCAGAATGGTTTCCTCTCTGTATATTCAATAATCAATGAATAGTTACAATAACAATGTCAAGCAATAGCTTGAATCAATGAGAAATTCGAATACCTAAGGAGGCAATTATAAATCATGAGTGAGTCTGGCTTAACTGACTCTTAGCCATTCAATCACACTTAGTTAACCACTTGACCAAAACCCTAATTGACTCACCAAACCCTAACTGAAGTCGGAGTGCAATAAATGACTGAATCTCAACTAAAGGAGATCAAACACATGTCATAGCAAGCCAACCATCAAGTGTTAGTGCTCCATGACTTCTTTGAACCCCGATGAGGTTAACTGAAGCTGAATTGATCATCAGAAGTTGGTGGAGGCGCCCTGTTGACTCCAGATCATTAAATAATATTAAATAATAATTAAATAATATATTTAATGAGAGGAGGTGCCTTAACTGACTGGTTGAACTGATTGTAACCACCAGTTAGCAATTAGGTGCATTAATATCACTCAGATCACCCCCGAAGTGCTCCAGTTAGCCTCCTTGATTGTAGGAGAAGGCTAAGTTAGCCTCCTTGATTGTAGGTAGGCATGGGTGTGACTGGATGATGGCAATTAATGCTCCACTGATGTTAATTAATGTCAATTATACTTAGGATAGTGGTTTAACTAGGCCAATTTGACCAAAAAGAGTGTGTATGATGGTAAATGTCTCCAACATCTTGTGTACTAGGTAATAGTTCTATGTACGTTTAGTCGTCAAGGTATTTTATGATTATACTTAAATCATGAGTTTCCTAGGATAACTTAACTCAGTGTGGTGAAAACAAAATACTATGGAGTTAAACTCAACATTAAGTAATTAAACAAAAGAATCTGCTTTACAACTTCATTAGAGTTATATACAAGAACTAAACTGAAAGTAAAATGATGAAAGATTAATGAACAAATTTTAAGATTTAGTGAATTGGAAGAGTAACTGAGCTAAGTTCATATTACTAAAATACTTGTATTACTAGTAACTATAAAGAACATGAATAATAAGATTAACGATACCTCTTTTACTGCTCAAAGTTGTAAAACAAACAATTTAGCTAGCATTTTATTCTATCCTAGTTGAGATTATAATCTCGATCTGAAAAACTGGTAACAAACTTATTACATGTAAAGAACTTGTAAAAGAAGCAATCTTCATTGCATTAGCTATAAGCTAAGTAAGCCTCGATCTCAACTGAAGTTCTTTCCTACTTGTCATAAGACAGTAAAACAAACTTAGTACTCGAATTTAAGCATATGTTCCAATACCTGTTATCCCAAATCATAACCTGCTAAATGAAATCCTTAACATGGATTTAGGAAAAACAAACTAGTAAGTACATAAAACTAGATATTTGCAAAATAGTCAGTTGTAGTATAATACAGATTTGAGTAACCGTTAGCAGTTGAATATTCCTAGGTAATGACGACTACAAATATTTTATGTGAAATGAAAAATTAAAAAATTTTACGAATTTTTGGAGTATTACAATTGGGACCAAGTCCTCTTTCACTTTGGCTTGAAGTTATAACTAAGATAAAAGAAAAAATAACATCATGGGGTGGTCATTGGTTAACAAAGGCTAGAAAGTTGGTTTTAAGAAAGGTTGTCCTTTCAGCCCTCCCCATCTTCCAGTCCTCTTTGTTGCTTGCTCCCAAGTCTATCATGTCTCAGATTTCTAAGTTTCTTCGGGACTTTCTTTGGAATGGTGGCAAAGAAAATAAAAGCAAGTTGCATCTGGTAAGCTGGGATATTCTCAAAAGACCAATTATGGAAGGTGTATTGCAGATTCATGATCCTGGCTTGGAAAATATGGCTCTGGGAGGGAAAATCATATGGCAGTTGTTTGCATATAAAAGGCATCTGGTAAGCAAGATTTTTTGGATGAAATATCTTAAGGGAGGTTCTTTGAGAAATTTAAAAACAGAAAATACACCTACAGGAACAACAATCTGGAATTTATGTAGAAGAGGAATAGAGGACATTCAGCAAAAACTTTACAGAATTCCTAGCAATGGGGTGAGCACCTTACTTTGGGAAGACAACATCTTAGGGAATCCCCCTCTATCTTCCTTAAACTCGTTAAATGAGATCAAGTTATGGCTAGTCAACAAAGGCCTTCTTCAGCTTGCAGACATATGTTCTTGGGATTTCTATGGGAATTGGACAGGTTGGTCATTCCCGGAGTTTCCAGAACCCCTTCTCCCTCAAAATAATTTTCTAATAAAAACGCTCTCTGGATTAGCTCCAGTTCATCATTCCTCTAAGGACAAATGGGGATGGGGACGTTCAGGTATCTATACATCTGCACAAGGTTTCACTGCTTTACAACCTCCTCAAGCCTCATTTTTGTCCTTTGCGCTTTGGAAATATGTTTGGTCACCATTTAGTCTTCCCAAGGTGAATTTCTTTAGTTGGTTACTCATGCATAAAAGGGATCTGACTGAAGAAAATTTGAATAAACATGGGTTCAATGGGCCGTTCAGATGCTGCTTCTGTAAATCTTCCTTCAAAACATTAGACCACATTTTTATTGATTGTATTTTCACTCAAAACATGTGGGAACGGGTCCTTCAAGGTTTGAACGCCTCCGATCCTTCCCAAATCACAATCATCCCTCTCTTCAACTCCCGGAAAGACTGAAATCTTGGTAAAAGAAGTAAAAATGCAGATTGGAACAAAATCTAGCAATCTGTGCCAAAATGCATATGATGGAAGGTGTGATTGGCTAGAAACGATTGGGTATTCAATAACAAGACTTCAAATCCAGGTATCGTGGCGGCCAAAGTGAAAGCTCTCATTTTGGAATCAGCTGAAAAACTGGTTTCAGTCTCCTCTCTATCTCCAGAAGCATCTGCGTGGATGGGATCTTGTTTGATCGGCGATAGGAGGGAAGCGATCATAAAACTGGTGTCTCTCCTTCCTGGCGTTTGCAAGACAGTGCATCAGTTTTTTCCACGTGGTAAAAGGGGAACGCTACAACCACTATATTCTTTGACGCGGCATCCAAGGGGAATCCTGGGATTGATGGTGCAAGTGGATTGATTCTATCCCCGGACATAACGATTGAAACTTGTTTCAGCTGGGGTTTAGCAAAAAGTTTGAACAATCAAACAAAATGCTACAGTCTTCTTAAGGCATGTTAGATAACAAAGGATATTGGATATAAGTCAATCCAAATATTCTGAGATTCAGAGTTGCTGATCAATTTGTTAAATTTTGAACATCATTTTAGTAATCCTTCATTGAATAAATTCCTGCATCGAATTCAAAATATACTGAAAGCTTTTGACAATGATGTTTCTTTCCATATTCTGCGAGAGTTAAATAAACAAGCAGACTATTTGGAAAATAAAGCCTGCATGTTTTCACAAGGAAGTCTCAACATCAATGGAGAATCCAACTCGTTTCATCCGCTACCTTAATCGAGGTTCACCATGGTGTGACCTGTCATGAAGCATTTTCAAAATCAAGATCTCTGTACTAATTTTGACCTTCTCGAAGTATACTTTCTGCTCTTTGTGTAATCGGTTGATTATGCAATATCCCAACCAATCCTGTAATTTTTCCAAAAAAAAATACAAAAATTATCTGTTTGAGTTCAAAAAATTAAAAAATGGAAATTTTAGTATAAAAATCTTATTAAAATAAATTGCACAGAAAAATTATTATAATATGTTGAAGTTTTTATATATATTTAAAAAAAGTTTATTATATCTAAATACAAGTTCTATATAGTGATATAGATATAGTGAAGGATTGTGATCTGATTGTCACATCTATCAAGATTAGTCATTATGACTATTTTATTAAACAAAACACTTGGCTCTATTAAATTTTATTTCTAAATTTCTATTAAAAAATTATTATAATATTTTAAAAATTTTATATATATTTTAAAAAAAATTATTATATCTATATAAAAGTTATATATAGTGATATAGTTATAGTCAACCATTGTGATGGGATTCTCACATTTATTAAGATTAATGATTATGACTATTTTAATAAATAAGACACTTCAAGCATTGTTATATATTTTAATTTTCTTATAATTTTTATATCTTACAATTTCATTTACATATTTATACAAGTGAAATAGCAGAAAGGCTGCTTATACCTGCCTCTTAGAAATATTTTATTGTATATAGTTTAAAGCTAAAAGTCGAAGAAATTATGAAACATTCAAACTTGCAACAATGTATTACTTGTTGCCATGGTACTTATATTTCTATGTGAGATTACTTGTTGTTTATAGGTTGTTGCATTACTTGTCACTTCTTGTAACTATCACTGTTTATATTTCTATGTGTATATCAATTAATTAGTTATTAAGTAAGTCCTTGAAATTAAAGATCCAAATGAGTTTACTTGGCTTTGTGAATAGGAGAGCTTTTGTCACTACCTGTGGCCAGAAATGATAAGGAAAGAAAACATTAAAATGTAAGATGAATCAATTAACTAGTCCAAACCACATTCCATTAATTAAATCTCGCACAGGTTTAAAATTTTTTTGGCAAATCGCTTATTCACTCACAAATGGTACATCACCGATCAGATTTAGTTGGATGGGTGTGGAAGCTGTACCGCGAGAACAGGCTTTTGGAAGCTGCCGACATAGCTGGATATAATTTTTAATTTTTTATTATGACGTCATCTTGCCACGTGTCAACCCAAATCCAGATACCAAATCCCAAGGCTGACATCATCTCCTATCCACCAATCAGCTCTTTACAAAAATTGTTTTTTAACAAAATTAAAAAAAATATTTTACAAACCCCTAAGTCACACTTTGCAAAACAGGTTTTGATTCTTTAAAACTGCCTCAAAAAACACCAGCTAATAGCAAAGTCAACCAAATTCAAAAGGTGATCGATTACAATATACCTGCTAAGGCAGGTATAATAATATATATTATAAAACCCTTTAATTAGTAGAAAAATAATTCTAAATTGCATTACTTTAAAACCACATTTTTCATAAACTCAAAAATATTTTCCATAAATTAATGATATGTTACATGTGGATAAACGTAAAAATAATCTATCAAAATTATACTAGACAAGCCTACCTTCACAAAAATGACAAATATGAAACTCACTAAAATATGTGTTATACAATCAAGGTTTTCTGAAATATATTAATATTTTTGAAGCGATATATTTGAAAACAAAAGGATGAGATATATAATAGTTTAGAATGAGATATCAATCTTACTCTCGTTCATTTATGATTGTTTTCTCACCCTTTGTTTCAATAATGAGTTTTTTTGCATTTTCATTCTCTCTTTGTTGTTGAATTAGAATTTTTTAATTTGAAATTTATGTGGAGCGTTTTTAATATGTTTTAATGAGTTTTTTTCCATTTCCATTCTCTCTTTGTTGTTGGATTAGAATTTTTTAAATTGAAATTTATCTGGAGCTTTTTTGAATATGTGAAACACATTATTTGAGTTTTCTTTTATTATTGTTTTTTTTATTTCATTAAAAAAAATTAAACTTATTTTTTTAATTTATTTATAGATTGAAAAAGTTAATTAATAAAACATTTTAAAATTAATTTTTTTAATATCTTTTTATATTATCTACTTGTTCACTCCAATTTTGCTTAAAATTGATTATAACTTATATAGTATTATTAATAGATTTGTTATAATTTATTTTAACAAATTAAAACTTGTATGCATTAAAAATAATTATATCTTTACTTTATAAAATTAAAATTAATTTTGCTTATGTGAATGAGATCTTTATACAAATTTTAAAATGCTGTAAATTGTCGAATTAAAAAGAGTAAAATGTGTAACTCCAAAATAATTACAATAAATGGACAACATGTTAGGTGTTTTACATAAATGAATATGTATAAATGAGCAATTACACTAAATGGATCACATGTTAAGTATCAGTGTGTTAGGTGTTTTACATAAATGAATATGTATAAATGAGTAATTACACTAAATGGATCACATGTTAAGTATCTAAATGAGTATTTAATCATAAAGAAATAATTTTCATTTATTTTTATATATTTTGGATGTGTAAATGATTATTTGATTATAAAAAAAAATTCTATATTAAATATTTAAATAAATATGTGTTCTAAAAACAATTTATATTTATAATTCATATATTTAAATAAGTATTTGATCAAATATTTATCATTAAAAAAAAGTATTTATATATTAAATATTTAAATAAGTATGTGATCAAATGTATCATTAAAAAAAATTAAAATTTATTTTTTAAATTTATTTATACATTAAAAATTTGATTAATAGGCATATGTTAAAACTATAAAAAAAAAAATTATTCTCTACTTGTTCATTCCATTTTTTGGTAAAATTGATTATAACTTATATAGTATTATTTATAGATTTGTTATAACTTATTATAACAAATTAAAACTTGTATGCATTAAAAATATTTATATCTTTACTCTATAAAATTGAAGTTAATTTTGCTTATGTGAATGGGATCTTTATACAAATTTTAAAATATTGCATATAGTTGAATTAAAAAAATAAAATGTGCATCTCCAAAATAATTACATTATAACCTATTAGGTGTTTTACATAAATGAGTAATTACACAATGGATCACATGTTAAATATCTAAATGAGTATTTGATCATAAAAAAATAAATTTCATTTATTTTTATATTTAGATGTGTAAATGATTATTTGATTATAAAAAAAATGTTATCATATTAAGTATTTAAATAAGTATTTGATCTAAAATAATAATTATTTTTAAACTAAATATGTGTAAATGATTATTTGGTAATAAATATATTTAATATATAAAACATCCTTTAAAAAAAAATTAATTACGAACATAAAATTGTCTTTAAAAAGAAATTTAATTTAATTACACAAAACATAAATTTCCCCTTAAAAGAAATGTAATGAGTTGTGGAATGTTTTATTGACTGATCATGTTTAACTTTTATCGAGACCAACCTTTATTTTTGTCCAAACAATGTGATCCAATCACGATATATTGAATAATGTGATTTTAGAAAAGGTTTGATGGCTACTTTTAAAGATGTACTGAAATAAATATTTTAATTTAAAGGCGTGTAATCTAAGCCATCCAAAACAAATACACAATTTCTCTATTTAAGGAAAGCATGGAAGTAGATGGAACAATGCACATATTTTAATGCTTTTAGTAATAGGATCTAATTTTGATGCGACAGGGTTGATTTTTTAATGTGATATTAGATTAAATAAACTTTTGAAGTAACAGGTTCATTGACATTTTGTGTAAGTTAAAACCATCTTGGGTCCCAACTGTTCCATTCAATGTTCTGACTTGCTTACTTTTCGCTTACGCTTCCTTTCCAACTTATCTTGAGTATTAAATAATATATATACACTTCCAAAGTCCCAAAGATTCGCGCCAGGTGATGTAGCGGACGTGCATTTGACATCAAGATCAAGATCGGCGTGCATTTGACATCAAGATCAAGATCAAGAGAAGGCCTCAACATGATCAAGATGACTCGTTGTCATTACCGTATTGCTAATTCAATTATTGGATCTCTATTACTAAATGTGACGGTGAGAGAAGCAGACCAATAGCAGCAACAACAGCAG
The DNA here is from genome assembly GCA_001517045.1 of Pseudotsuga menziesii. NCBI lineage: Eukaryota > Viridiplantae > Streptophyta > Pinopsida > Pinales > Pinaceae > Pseudotsuga > Pseudotsuga menziesii. The sequence continues at coordinate 393,845 of LPNX010572883.1, forward strand.
ATGCAGCTGGAGTGACGATATTCGTTTTGATTATTATCTTCTTGTTCTGCAAATATCGTCTGAAAACCAAAGGATCAAACAATCCAAAACTGCCTCCGGGGCCGTCTCCATGGCCCATAATAGGAAATCTACATATGCTGGGAGAGTTGCCTCACCGTGCTCTGAAAGACCTTGCGGACAAATATGGTCCCGTTATGTTTCTGCGCTTGGGTTCCATGCCTACACTGGTTGTTTCTGGTCCTGAGATGGCTAAACATTTTCTCAAAACTCATGGTCTGGTCTTTGCCAGCCGCCCCGCAACGGCCGCAGGGAAATACATGGCCTACAATTTCAAGGACGTGGCGTTGGCACCGTATGGAGATTATTGGAGACAAATGAGAAAA
>LPNX010572883.1:394309-442837 GCA_001517045.1 Pseudotsuga menziesii
TTCTTGACTTCAAACCTAAGAAAGGTCGTTACACTTTGTCCAATAATAGAGTAGGGGGATGCCAATATCTTTTCTTGTCTTTATAGGTTTCTTGTTCAAATTTCCTTGATGGAGAGGAAAATAATAATCTCATCCAAAATTCCACCCAAATTAACATCAGATCGCCATCATATTTTCCTGCTGCTTGAAGAAGAGGAAGAACTAGGCCCTGTTCTATTCTGTTTCAGTCCTCTTTTGATTGAGAGAGATGGCTTCTGGGAAACAGGGACACAAGCTTTGTCTTAGTTTGTAGAAGGATCCCCCAGCTATGTTTGGGAGCATAAACTTAAGAGTACTGAGTATGTCTTGAAAAATTGGGCCAAAAACCCTCTCACAGCTCCAATGAGCAGTGGGAAATAGAAAGTGCATGCATTAGCAAAGATTCGGATAGAAATGAGGAAACAAAAATTACCAAATCACCACTGGTTATTAAGCAGTCCACTCAACTAAAATCGTTCCACTCTTTTCACCAGGAAGAGGAGTATCTTCGTCTTAAGTCCCATAGCCTTTGGTTGCAAGCGGGAGATAAAAATTCTACTTTCTTCCACAGACAATGCAGAGATAGACTCTCTCATAATCACATTTCGGAAATCTCCTCAAGTGAGGGGGAAGTCATTAAAGTTCATGATCAATCAAAGCAGGTTCCACAAAGGAATTTTTAGCATTTGCTTCAGGAGGATGGCATTTCTGATGATGATGTGACTGCTTATTTTTTCTCTAACATCCCTTCTCTTGTCAGTACAGAGTTAAACACTGGCTTAATGAAGCCTTTCTTTGAAAAAGAAATAGTGCATGTCATATGTGCAATGGAGCCGGATAAATCCCCTAGGTCGGATCATTTCTAATTCTATTTTTACAAATTTTGTTGGAAAGTTTTAAAAACATATCTACTTGGCATGGTGTCAGCCTTTCATAAAAAAGATAAAGTGGGAGGGTGTACTAATTCTACTTTCCTTGCTTTAATTCCAAAGGAAATTAATCTAGAAACTTTTGACAGGTTTCGGCACATCTCGCTTTGTAATGCCTCATACAAGCTCTTGACCAAACTCTTAGCTAATAGACTCAAGCCTTTGTTAGGGAATCTAGTTTCTCCTTTTCAGGGAGGATTTGTAAAATGAAGGCATCTAGTAGACATTGTGATCCAAGTGCAAGAATCCCTTCACTCTAGCTTCCAAATGAAGGAGAAATTAATGTTAATCAAGCTGGATATGAAAAATTATTTCGATCGTATTAAGCTTTCCTTTCTCTATCAAGTCCTTCTTTCTTTTGGTTTTGGCGTTGAGTTTGTTAACTTGATAAANGCAATGATTGATTCAATTTGGAAGGAAAGCGAGAACGGGGCCAAGCCTGTAAATGTGAGCAAGGCGGTGTTGTCGTTCATGACAAATGTAATATGCAGAATGCTTATGGGCACAAAATGTTCGACGGATGCGCTCGAATATAGTTTGACGAGCTTTGAAGGATTGGGAAAAATGGTTCGAGATTTGTCGCCTCTAACAGGCGCTTTTGATATCGGAGATTTCATTCCTTCCGTGGCTTGGTTGGATTTGCAGGGCATTAGAGGTCGCATGAAGAAAATGCACAGACTATTCGATTCTTTGACAGGGGAGATTATTGATGAACATATTGTAAACGGGCGGTCAGCATGGAAATGATTTTGTAGATGTTTTACTGGACATGTCTGAGAGAGCAACTGACGCCACAGACAGAAAATTAAGCAGCAGAAACGACATAAAGGCTCTTCTTTTCGACATCTTGACCGCTGGAATTGATACATCAGCAACTACTATAGAATGGGCAATGGCNTAGTGCCCCTTGTCAATGGTAGACCATCATATTTTTTCCAAGCTACAAGAGGACTCCATTAAGGATGCCCTTTGTCACATTTCCTCTATATCTTGTTGGCCAAATCCCTAAGCAGAAAGCTTACAGCAAAAATGGAAGCAGGTTCTATTCCATGCATTAAGACAACAAAGGGAGTGGACCCTATAAATCATTCCCTTTTTGTGGATGATTCTCTCCTTTTAGGAGGGGCCTCATTAAAGATAGCTCGGGCCTTCAATGAAATACTTCAATTTTTTGCTTAATTTCAGGAGCTCTAATCAATAAATAAAAAAGTGTTGTCTACGGTTGGAATGTAGATCATCCGCCAATCCTTCGAATAGATCATTCCTTGGGTTTCCCTGGTTTTGATAAGTGGGACAAGATCAAATATATGGGACTTCCATTAACAGTGATGTCACATGCCCCAATTTGCAAAACATTTTATGTTTTAAGAAACATTATGTTACATTTTATGTTAAAGTTTGTAATTAATGACCAAGTGGGGTCAAAGATAATTTAATGTAATTTTTGAGTATTTTATTAATAAATAAATGAAAGAGGAGACAACAGCTTAGGGAATTTGTTAAATGAGTGTTTTACTGGTCACTTGATGGAGAAGGCTGGGTTGAGAGCAGATTGACACTTGGAAGCATCCTCAAACTACTTCTAGATGCTGCAGCTGGCAACTTCCCTATTTTTGTGGTCATGTTCCCCAAGAAAGTGGAACAAGAGCAGGTGGCTCATTAAGTAAAAACTGACCCAAAAGCTCTAGGCATGCTAATAAAACTTCCCATTGAAAAGAGCTGAGGCTGCTCATTCTGGATTTGTGAACATTTTGAGTGAATGAAGTGCACAAGAAAATTCGATGGAGGGGACTAGCTGAAGTATGTTTTGAGTGGAAAAGTGCTGAAGACCTGAACTAGTGCAGCTATTCTAAGATGAGTTCATAATGTTGCATGCAGAACTGACTTACTATGGAACACTCAGTGGAGTTGCAGAGGATTACTAGACTACATCTCTCACCCAATACTTCTACCAGGTGGACAACGAGACAAGCTCAAAGGTCCTGAGAATTGCAATCTATCTTTTCTCTAGGAATTGGTTGGGAGGAACAAGTTCCCTAAGTTGTTGTCACCTCATCTATTTCTCTAGGTTCTATTTGATTTATCTAGCTGCCTAATTGTTTATTATTATCTGAAAAGTTGAGTTAAGCAGTGAGATATTATGCAAAAATTGCTTTTTAACAAAATTAAAAAAAATATTTTACAAACCCCTAAGTCACACTTTGGAAAACAGGTTTTGATTCTTTAAAACTGCCTCAAAAAACACGAGCTAATAGCAAAGTCAACCAAAGTCAAAAGGTGATCGATTACAATATACCTGCCTCAACAGGTATAAAAATAGTCAGATCATTAAATAAATCAATCATAACAAAAAAAAATAGATTTTAAAAATATTTAATTTTTAAAACATTAATTTAATATATGAATTTTATAAAATTTATATAAAACTTTTAAAAAATATATAAATTAGTTAAAGTCAAAACTATTTTTTAAATAAGCATAACTATATACTTGTAAATATGTATAATAACACTTACCATTTATTATTTTTGGAAATTCCTTGTCCAGCCATTAATGTAATAAAAAATAATTCACTTACAAATTATTTTTAATATTATAATATTATATAAATAATTAAATTTTATAAATTATAATAATAATATGTACTTAAGCATAACTATTTACTTGTAAATATGTATAATAATACTTGCCATTTATTATTTTTGGAACTTGCTTGTCCAGCCATTAATGTAATAAAAAATAATTCATTTACAATTTATTTTTAATATTATAATATTATATAAATAACTAAATTTTATAAATTATAATAATAATATGTACTTAATCTGATTATCAGAAACTTATAATTTCAAAACCATCTACTGAACTTTTAACCACTTGACATTATTGTGACCACCTTCCAATAAGCTTCAATCTCTTCTCAATGGTTATCCAGTTGTAAAACTTATATAATCAAGTATCACGGGATACCTGACATTGACATGTAAAACAATACAATTCAAAAATATTTATAGAAAAACGCCATAGTTTGACATTCAAAATCAAACGACAGCCGTTTGCCATGGATGATGGAAGCATGATGACAAGCAAGCTATCATAATTTTTTTATGTTTATTTTTTAATAAAAAATAAAAAAAGCTAAAGTTTTGCAATAATCTTAATCTCGAGTTAAAATTTATTTATTGCTAATTATGTTTTTTAATCGTCATATATTATTAGTCCCTGCCTTAGGCTGGGATTATAGCAATCCACCAATGGTCAAAACTACATTAACAATTTTATAATTATTATTTTAAAATCTGTCCATCATTATTAAATCGGAATTGCATTTCAGTGTACCTCAATAAGCTTTTCATGCCATAATCAAAGAGAGCCCATGGTTTAAATGGAAACGGTATTCAAAAATAAAACTAATAGTTATGGATTTTAATGGTTTGTATTGGCTCCTTACTTATGTTTTAGCTTGTGGGTGTTTATTTATTTTTGGTTTTTGGGTGTTGGTTTATCAAGTTAAAATATAACAAAAGTATAGGCGTATGTACTTTTTGCTTTTTTAAAATTTATGTATTTCAATTAGCTTTCACATAGTTAATTTTTTTAATAGATATTCTGATTTTAACTTTAATTTTATTAAATTTTGATTTTTTCATAGTTTAGATTCAATTTTAAATATAGTTAAGCCATATTTTAAGAGGCTTGGTACTATAAAATAATAGTTATTTATGTTAACTTTTATTTTTTACTAAAACCTTATGAAAATGTTTATTAATTTTATTAAAAATCCAATTTAATTTTGGAATAAGTCCAAATTTAATGAAATCAAAATATTTAATAGTATTATAAATTTATGTTGTTTATTATTTTCAAACATACAGAGTACCTCAAATGCTCCATGCCAAGCAAATATAAAAGTAAATTCTAAGTTATTTATTATCTTGTTTTCCATTTTTATGATCTAGATTCAACAATGATTTACATATTTGGTGGAACTTTTTCCTTGCAAGCAATAGCCCAAGTTTGACTTTTACAAATGCATTTTTCGTTCAAGTTTATTCATTGTTTTGTTAATCCACTCTTCATTAATTTTAGTATTTGTAGATCTTGTAATGTAACATTTGTTACTATCAAAATAATAAAAAATAAAAATTTTAATTATCGGCTAAAATAAATATTTGTCCATATTGTAATGTTCTTACCTAACAAAACAATAAAAATAAAAAATGTAATTATCCGCTAAAAATAATTGTCCATAATAAAAACAACACAATATGGAGAAGATGTTGTAATGTTCCTACCTAATAAAATTAAAAATAAAAATAAAAATTTGAATTATCAGCAAAAAAAATGTTAACATTGTGCACATGATTTTAAAGCCATGTGCAAAAGACACTCACAAAATTTTCACATTAAAAAATCCAAAAACAAATTTATTGCCACGTTTATTTATTTTTTTCAGACGAAAAAAACTTGGCCTTGTTATTCACGCAATGAATCAAAGGCCATCAGAAAGGGCCTCCCTTGATGGGATTACATACTTCTGTAAGACAGATATACTCTCAAGTGCAAAAACTGTTATACAACTAACTAACAGTCCATCTAGCCAATATAAGCAACTGACTCAGCATAACCAGAACAATCATAAACAGTCCCAACCAAAAGAACGACCAGAATTCAGATAGCTAATCCAAAAATATCCTGCCCTACTAAAAAATCAAAAATACCAACTAATCTGTGCCAAAGAAAGGAGACAAGCTCCAACACCTTGCTCGAAAGAGCATCAAATTACCTTCCATACATATAGTACCATTCATACACTCCATGAAGGAAAGGAGCCCAGGGGTCAAAAAAAGAGCCTCTTTGGACAAGCTATCTGCACTCTGGTTGTGCTCCCGGTAGACATGTCTCATGTTTATCCATGAAAACCTGCTAATGAGTGATCTGATATGATCACACCAATGAACCAGATCAAGAGAGGCAAGCATAGCTTTTTTATTGCCCAATTGATGATTACAAAAAAATCCCCAAAAATATGCAGACAAGAAAGACCCATTCTGTCCACCACATAGTCCACCACATATAAAAGAACCCACAAGGCCAGGAATTCAGCTTTGGTATTGGTCGATTCACCACAGTTCAACAGTTCTCACACTTTTACAATTCAAGTTTGGATAAGCAGTTCTCACACTATTACAATTCAAGTTTGGATATTGCCAAGTTTATTTACTTGATCTTTCAAATTTTCAATTAACAATGACAATATTCACGTTTCAAATTTCATTCCATCCATATAGATGCATGTTTCCTATTTACATGATCATTAAAACTAATATAGTGCATCCTGCATTGGTACCTAAGATAAACCTAATCTAGATGCGACAGGTCTGATACCTAACCAATAAAACCCCCAAGCCCTCTAAAGGGCGAAACATCGTAGCCCAATTGATGACATGCACTGTATGGTAAGTCAGCTATCACTTATTTCAAAAACAATAATGGGTGCTCACCCACATAATGTAGACATACAAAGGTGTAGCGGCATTGAGTAGGAATGACCCACATGTCATTGTTTGGACACAATATAAACATCTTACTGTGTAAATATAATCCATGCTTGAAATATATATTCCATCAAATCTTTGGAATGCTAAACTCAACACTCTATATTTTCATTTCCAACCTAATGTTAGATACCAGTACAACTAGAGTTTCTTTATAAAAGTGATTAGAAATCAAAATAAAAAATAGTTTAAATAAAATAAATCTTTTAAACATACAAATAATTTTAAAATTATATAAATTTAATAAAATATATTAAAATAAGTAATAAATTAATCAAAAATAAAACTATATAAATTTAATAAAATATATTAAAATAAATAATAAATTAATCAAAAAATAAAATTTATGTTTATATATATATAACTAAATATTACCTTTTCAAAGGTCTTCAAGTTAATTTTAGTAGAAGTTAATCATTCATATAAACAAATTTTAGACAATTTATTGTATCAATTTACTATCAAAAATAATACCAATTATATTATCAAAATTATATATACCAGCGTAGATCCAAATCCTAGGCTCTATCAAGAGCCTAGAGGGATCAAATCTCTCTAGGTGCAAACCTCTTCTTAAGTATTACACTCAATGAGCTATCAACTTTGGTGTGTCCTATATATACCATTGATTTGATTCAAACCAAAAGACATCTTTTTATTTAAGGTCAACATATAATATATTTATTATTAATATTTAATATTATTTATGGCCAACATATAATATTTAATATTATTTTTTATTTTGTTATGAACGAACATTACAGCATCTCCCCATAAATGGTTTTACAACCATATGCAAGGCCCTCCTAAAACCATGGGTTGTTTAGGAGGCCTTGCACATGGTCTTAAAACTATTTGCAAGGCCCTCCTAAACCATGTACGAGAAAACCATGGGTTTTTTTAGGAGGCCTTGCACATGGTTTTAAAACCATGTGCACGGTCCTCCTAAACCATATACAATAAAACCATGGGTTGTTTAAAAGGTCAACACTTTTTTGCAAATAATTCAATTTTTATTTTTTTATTATTTTGTTATGTATATAACATCTCCCCCATATTGTGTTTTTTTTATGATCCACATTTTTTGGGGGGATAATTAAATTTTTAATTTTTTATTGTTTTGTTATTTTTTACTTTTTATTGTTTTGTTAGGTAGGAAGATTACAACATCTCCCCCATATTAGGTTGTTTTTCTAGCCGACATTTATTTTGTTTTATAATTAAAATATCTATTTTTTTTATTAATAAAAATTTACGTAACCTTACAAGATCTCCCCCGTTACGTAACGTTACAAGATCTCCCCCATACTGCGCTGTAGAGAGCCTCTCGGCTCAATAAGCCTAAAGAATTCTATAAAAATCATTTGTATCAATTTCTATATAAAAAACATTTGTACCGATTTTAAAAATGAAAATTGACATTTTAAACCAGTGTAATAGGGATCTAAATTTTCCAAAATAAATCCATTCCTATCCATTTACTAAAAACTAAACAAAGTATCAATAATTTAAAAATAAAAATTGACTTTTAAACAAGGTAAAAAAAAATCTAAATTTTCTAAAATAAATCCCTTCCTTGACTACAAGATTTCCTGAGTTAGGATTATATAGGTGAATAAAGAAAAAAATAGAAAACAATAATCCATCATCAAAATCTGATATATAATCACTTATGCCAATTTATTAAAAGCCTAACAAACTCTCAACAATATTAAAAGAGAAAATTGAGTTTTACACAACGTGCAATAAGAATTTAATTTTTCCGAAATAAGATTAATCATTGACAAAGAATTAGGAACCTATATTTCCCAAATTAGAAATATGTTCCATTGTTTGAAGACCAACATTAACAATTAAAAAAATAGTGATTTGATTGTTAGATGAACCAAAACTCTTTATTAAATAAGACCCATTTATACATAGCATTTGTTGGCGCAAAGGATAAAGATGCCCTTGACAATATTACATATACGAAACTATCACAGTCTACTTATGGAGGAAATTGAGGGTTTATTTTAAATTTTTTAATATCATAAACTTTCAATCGATTGGATAAATAATCTTATCGCACAAATTGGGATCCCCAGGCAGACGTGTTTGGAAATAAAAAAATTATTGTATATATTTCGAGGGAACAAGCTATCCTGGCATTGTCTGCTTATCTTTAACTGTATTATTAATGTCTTCCTAGATACCCTGCATTATTAAAATACATAGTTAGAATTGTGCTTTGGTGCTTATTGAGCTTATCTCTATTACTGATTTACTTTATCCAGTAAGCAGAATCAACAGTTGACTCTGTTGTCAAAAATTCTATAAATTCTATAAAGGTGGTGAAAAAATCCTTGAGCTTATCTCAATTAACAATTTACTCTTTTTCAGATGGAAAGCTGGCCATTTTAGCAAAAGGACTAACCCAAAAGCACTCAAGACTCGAACCCGTGACCTCCCCGGAACCTAGAGAGTGTGCACACTTACCAATTGAGCTAACCTTTGCAGCTTAACTCAACCAATTGTTGATTTACTCTATCAAACAAGTAAGAAACAGAATCAAGAATCAAGAATCAACAATGGACTCTACTTTCAAAGTGGAAAAATCGTTGAGCTTGTCTAGATGGCTGATTTACTCTATCAAATGGGCAAGAAGCAAAATCATCAGTTAACTCTGTCTCCAAAAATCCCATATTCGCCTGAAGCAAAGGAGAGCCTCCCAAAAATCCCATATTACCCTGAAGCAAAGGAGAGCCTCCAACCTATTTATTGCGATAAACCCTCCACATGCAGTAAGAACTGCTTGCTGGATCTTCAAGAGGCTAGAAGTGGGCTCAGACTGTGATCCTCAACATTGTCGTTGGCTGAGCTGTGGTCTAGCGGTTAAATCGGTGGGAGTTTTCATCACTGGCCCAGGTTCGATTCCCACAGGGGAGTCCTCAGAGTGACATCTATCTCAGGAGTGATCAAAATATAAGTCCCCGACTCCGGCCAAAAAATCAAAGGGGGTTCTTGTAAAAAAAAAAAAACATTGTCACTGACCGCTTTCAACTATGTAATAATTTTAATTGGCCCCATTCGTAAAATATTGATTCCATTTCGTAGTAAATTATTGATTCCATTATCTTATTAGGCATTTTCGTTGAAATCGGCAATTGAGATAAGGATGGTTTTTTGAAAAATGGTAACTTTATTAATTATCACTAATACGGCTCATAAAAAAATCTTAAATCTCAAATAACATCTAAAACCTTATCTGTGTTAGTAAATCACCCTGTGACTTTAATTACATCTGTCAATGACTAACTAAGTAATGGATTAGTAAATGTGAGGAAGAGATCTTGTGGATTTGTATTAAATCTCACTGAATATTCTCCAGATAATGAATTCCAGACAGTATACATCATGCAGAACTAAGTATATTGTAATGTCCATCGCAAAATACATTGACCCTACAACAGAAAAATATATATATATGAACGTTTTTTACTTAGAGCTTATTCCTAGCCTATTTTAAACAGGCAATATACTTCCGAGACGAAATTGAATTAGAAGTGAAAATACCCTTAAACAATGAAAAATGCCTGTCTGAAATGACGAAAACTGATCCAAGCACAAATTCTAGCTAAATATTGAGGAAATTCTCTACTAAATAAGCATAGGTTGAACCTAATGCACAAGGTATTCTACTGAAATACAATATTTCAACAGGTTCTACAACATCTGTTTGTCTGCGTAGGAGCCCACAGTTATTGACTTACTAATATACTATAATCACAACACATGATATTGATTTACTAATATAGTATAATCACAATACTGGATTAAGGCGAGGAGTTGGAACAGCCCAGAGTTCATGCGCTCTGGGAAGGGTAAGTCCGTTGAACTTTTCAGTCATGTCCAATTCATGCCCATGCAGGGGAAGCCTCCAGTTGAAACAGTGCAACAGTTGAGCCACCGCAAACTCTACAACAAGCGTCCCCAATTGCTGTCCGGGGCATCCTCTCCTGCCTGCTCCGAACGGAAGCCACTCAAAATTTTCATGAGTTTTGTGGGTCAAGCCCGCTTCGATTAGGAATCTTTCTGGCTTGAAACTTTGGGCATCCTCCCCCCACGACTTGGGGTTCCTTCCAATCGCCCAAAGGTTAATGAGAACGCGAGTGTTTGTGGGGATTTCATAGCCCAAAACAGTGCAGTTCTCCACAGACGAGTGACTGGCAAACGGCACCACTGGGTGGAGTCTGAGCGTTTCTTTCACCACAGCTTGTAAATAAACGAGACAGGGCAGATCAGACTCGAGCACCATACGCCCCATTCCAACGACACTTTCTAGCTCATCCTGAAGCTTCTTCAGCACTGGAGGGTTTCTCAGCACTTCAGACATTGCCCACTCTATGCTTGTAGAGGATGTGTCCATGCCACCCACCAACATATCCTGCCCACATCAACACAATACAATACATATCATATATAAATTGATGCTCATATTTCTTTTTTAAAAGCCACAGAAATGTAATACAGTTTTAACTTACAAAGACAACGGCTTTTATGTTATCTCGTGTAATTTGGAGCTCCATATCTTTATCTGCAGAAGCTGCAAGTAAAACATCCACGATATCTTGCGGGACGCTGGGGTCATGCTGAGCATTAGCATTAGCATTAACATTAATGTGTTCTTCTATTACTTTCTCTAAAAACCGGTCTTGTTTCTTATGCACGCTCTTCAAGCGACGGTTAATACCTCGCAGATGATCGATCCAGGCCAAGTATGGTATGTGATCTCCTATGTTAACAGAACCGGCTAACAGAAGGACTTCTCTGATCAATGAATCGAACCCACCAGTTACGTCTTCGTCTGAATATTTCCTACCGAATGCCATTTTACAGATTATAGCATTAGCCAGAGCTGAGACGGCTTTGCTAATGTTTAAGGGCCGCGAGTCATGATCTGAATTGGAATTAATAATAGAGAGAATCATGGCTGAGACTTCCTCTTCTCTTATTAAGCGGAAGGAATCAATGCGTCTGGAGCTGAGCAACTGTAAAACACAGACCTTACGCATTTGCCTCCAGTAAGGCCCATAGGGAGCAAAGACGAGGCCGGAGCAATTATAAGTCAAGTACTTAGCTGCGGCAGAAGGAGCTCTGCTGGAGAAACGCTGATCGTGCGTCCTAATAAACTCCTCAGCCATATCACCAGAAGAGATGACTAAGGTCAGAGCGGAGGAGCCGAGGCGGAGAGACATGAAAGGGCCGTATTTGAGAGAAAGAGCTGCCAACGCTTGGTGGGGAAGCTTTCCCAGCAGGTGAAGATTTCCAATAATGGGCAATGGGACTGGCCCCGGGGGCAGCAGCCGCCTCCGCTTGTTGCGATAGATAAAAATGAAGAAGCTCCATGCCGCAACCAATATTGCAACCAGAGCTTCAATAGAAAACTCTGCATATTCCCAAATGGGCCTCATCTTTCCCTGACAACTGATCCACCTTCACTTATCAATACCCACGTCGAGCATTTTTCTCCTTCGAAGTCTCGTGTGTACTAGCCCTATTTGGACACATTGAATTGTCAAATCTTATCAGGTATTTGAGCAATGCTGTAGGTGATTGGTTGAATTTTCTTGATGGCATGTTCAACCTTTTCCACATTATTTTATGAATTGAAAGAAAATATTAGTTTGTCATTTTGTTATTGCAATCTAGGAATCTAGATATGAATCTAGATATTTTATGAAGGGAAAGAAAATATGAGTTGTCATTTTGTTATAACAATCTAGAAGGTCTTTCGAAGGACCTCTGTAAGTTTTGGAGGAACTATTTATTTGCATGATAGCATTTGATATTGAGTATAAAGTTAGTATAAATTTATCTTAAATCTGATTTATTAAGTATTAAGATGTATTTAATTTATTGAAGTGTTATATTTTTTAACTTGATTTGTTTATATTTTCATAAAAGAAATCTTTCTTCAAGATGGATTTATTGTTTTTAATTTTATTAATCAATAGATTTTTTAATGATTTTTTGGTTGGTTTTAATTTTTTTAATGACTATTTATTGGATTTTTTAATGATTTTTTTATTTTAATTTTTTTAATGGCTTTTTATTTGTTTTAAAAATTTTAGTTTATGAGAGTTGTGGATTTTTTTAATTAATTTTTATGTGGTTTTCATTTTTATCTTGAGTCAATATGAATTTTCTTAATTTCTTTTTATTTTTGGTACATCACATTTAAAGTTAAGTTTTATGTGACAACATCTCCCCTATATTGAGCTATAAAGCACCTCATTATTCTGGGTACAATAAAGTCTACACATTTGTTGCCACTTACAAATCTACAAATATCTTTATTTTTATATCTATAATACTACAATGTATTATCTAAAAATAAAATAATATGTAAACATTTTATCTAATAGAAATAGCTACACAATTTTAGGAGATAAATAGCTACACAATTTTTGGATGACCCTCGCATATTTTATTATTTGTTTCCACTAAATTTTATTTATCTCCTAAAATTATGTAGCTATTTCCTATCACAAAACCTCTATCCTCCATTTTCTTTTGCGAGTATGAATCCAAAATCTACATGTTTTCCAAATCTTAAGGGAAAGTGTGTGGATCATACTTAGGGATTAACACAGTCTTCAGTAAACTTGTTACATAGCACATTTGTTGGTAGGATATTAAAGAATATCCCTAATTTCACTAAATATTGGAAAGTACTTCCTAAAATTGTATTGTTGAAACCCCCCTCACAATATACCTTTCCAATTAAGAAAGCCCCTAGTTTCACCAAATATTGTAGGTATCCATTTTATTAACCCATTTTTAACACCCCCTTTATATCATATTGTAAAGTTGTAACAACACCTAAACCCTAACAAGTCTTAGTATAAGCAGACAGGATGATAAATAAAAATATAGTATAAGGCTAGTAATGATCCCAACTAGGTTGCAAGGGCCACTGATTCATTTGTAGGGTTGGATAGTGGAAGACCCAACAAAATAGTAATGGGGAGGGAAAAACAGGTAAAGGGAAACCTAGTCAAGAGACCAATGTAACAAAGAATGTGAAATACTGATAGTGCAGTGGAAGACCCAACAAAATAGTAATGGGGAGGGAAAAACAGGTAAAGGGAAACCTAGTCAAGAGACCAATGTAACAAAGAATGTGAAATACTGATAGTGCAATAGCTAGTGCAATGCTTAGAAAATATGAGAATTGCACATGTTTCACAAGAAAATCTGCTAATCTACCAATTTTATATCATGTAACTACAAGTATAGCCATAGTAAAATATTTTTAATATATTTTTTTTCTTTTTTCTAAAGCTATTTGTATGCTATTTTTAATACATGCATAGTAAAATATGGTAAAATAACACTCTTATTGTTTCCATAAATTATGTGTAGATATCTTCTTATGTTTAAAGTATTCCAAGTTTAGTGAACATAGATTATTTCACAATAAATGAATCTCATTTCCATATCTATACAAGATCAAAATTAGAGGAAAATTAAGGCAGATCAAGTCTTAATTTGTTATTTAAAATCTTAAAATAAATTAAATGACACTCCCATATAAATTTAAAACTAAGACAAAAGTCCTCAATTTTTTTATGTATATGATCCAATGATATAATCAAATTCATTGATATTTTTTAAGATGGATTTATGAAGTTAGATTTCAATTGGAATTAAGGTTTCAATCAATAATATTATAATATGATGAATTTAATGATATGAATATTTTCATTTAAAAACTATTTAACAAAAAAAATATATAAGCATATGATGATAACATTATAGAAAAAATATTTAAAATTAAATATTGTAATATAAAATGTTTATATACCAGGCAATATATTTTTTAGGCTTCAATGAGTATTCAAATCCCCAATATGAATGGACTTGATATAATATTGTCTTGCTAGTGAACCTAGTGGGGATTAATATCTTCAAAGTATTTAAAATGATGCTTCAATTTATTTGGAGAGTCCATCCATCTCCACAATTCCTTTGTCAATCTAGTTACATGATTATTTATTGATTAGTAAACCTATGTTGGGGTTTATAGTTTTAAAAGATTTAATCTATTTGCTATAAAAATATTTTGTAATTTTTGAATTATATAGCAAATTCACTTAAATCACATTGAATTATAAAATATTTACATGAGATGTGAAATCAAGAGTTCCAATTCAAGTTACAAATCCAAAAGAAATATCAATATCCTTCTCCAAATTTTGAAATATACAAAATTGCTATTATTTGCAATTTGTAAATTACATTAAATCATTTTGAATTTTAGTAAATTATAGTTTTCAAATTTATCCAATAATAAAAAATAGAAACCAATATTTATAAATATTTATGAACCTAAACATTTAATTTTTATATTTCATATATATTACATTAATTTATTAAACTAATTAAAATTCTTAAATTTCAAAAATTTACCAATTATTACATGATTTGTTGTCATCCTATCATATAAATAAGACCCATACCAACATTGCCCAAAATACACAAAACAAATAAAACATACACAAAACAAATAAAACACACACATTAGTGTCTTGAAAATGTTATAACAAACTGCACAATATTATGATATTATGAGATATCTTTCATATTTCCCTTTATATAGATAGATCGATCCTTATTAGTATTAGTGATTATATAAGGATATAAATACCTCCAAAGTATTTTATTATTGGTGTGTTATGCATGTGTAAATTATAATTATCTATAAAATATAGCTTGGGTAGTTGGGCTTTCATAAAAAAACAAAATATTAAAGAAAAAGACCACGTACATTAATAAAATTTAATAATATATATTTAATAGAAAAAATAAAGATCATTTATATTAATAAAATTTAATAATATATAATTAGTTGAAAAAATAAACAGCTTATATTACTGAAATTTAATAATATATATTTAAAAAATCACGCATGAAATTCGCCTAACTTTTGAATTTAAAATACAAAGCATATCTTATGGATACGAACAACACACTACAATGGAATTTAATTATAGAGATACTTAGCAAAATAGGTAACATGAAAGTGATTTGATTTTAAATTAGCAAGCATAGAGTTGTCATCCATATCTATATAGGAGTAAGATATTCGTTTTGCAGCCCATATCCACATCGGAGTAAGATATCACCGTATATTCTAAACGTGTCTTGCCCGCGTGACTAGGCATATGCGTCTCTCGAGAACCGCTGAGATTGCTTTCTCAAGCTCAAGAGATATAGTTCAATTCCTTGTGCTATGATTCGATGGTCTTTGTAATCACTGAGATTATGGGGGAAGATGGTTTGGTGGTGAATGATTTGCCAAAAAAATTTGAGATTGAGCTAGGCTTTTTCATCACCTATTTGTGGATTATATGAACATTATCTAGAAATTTCTTAGATTCTTCTTGGAATAGAAAGGAGCTTTGGCAGGGAATCCTGTCACACTAGGGAAGTAGAAACTGTATTAAAGGGCTTCGCAAAATAAAAAAGCCCAGGGCCAGATAAGTGGTCAGTGGAGTTGTTCCTAGAATTTTTTGATATTATGGGACTTGACATTCTGGAAGCTATTGAAGAATCAAGAACTACAGGTAAAGTATATGATGCCCTTAATTCAACCTATATAGCATTGATTCCCAAAGGTCTTCATCCTATCACTTTCAATGATTACAGGCCTATTTCATTATGCAACCTGATTTATAAAGTGATATCCAAGTTAATTGTGAAGCGTAATAAGTTAGTTTTATCCAGATTCATATCTAAAGAACAATTTGGATTCTTGGAGAATAGGAAAATACGACAGGGACTTCACTTAATGAACCTGTCACATAGCACATGTGATCATGGGATATTAAAGAATACCCTTAATTTCCAGAGATATTGACCCAAACTCTTTTTGTTGAAATCCCCTCCCAATACTTAAAACCTCCTCCCAACCCATTTTTATACCTCAATCCTTATAAACCACCCTACCCACCCCCACCTTAAACCCTTGATCCCCCCAATACCTGCAATATATTGGTTCAATTTTTGATAATTTTAAAACCCACAATATGAACTAACGTGATAGGATATTGGTCAACAAGTGAAGCCCNAAAATACTTGATGCCACAGGGTAGCACAAGAGACATTTCATAGTATCAAGACAAAAAACAAAAAGGCCATAGTATTAAAATATGATCTTGTCATAACGTATGATAGAGTGGATTGGGATTTGCTAAGGTTTATTCTCCTACAGAGTGCCCTAAACCTAAATGCTACAAATCAGATCATGGCTTGTGTGGAGTCGACAAATTATGCAGTGTTGATAAATAGATCACCTACAAATTTCTTCAAAGTTTCTTGGGGGGTGAGACAGGGATGCACCCTACCTCCCCTGCTATTTCTTCTGATCATAGAAGGTTTGAGCATACTTATAGAAGGAAGATAGAGAATGGGGGATATTATGGGATTAAAAATCTTTGCACTTGTCAGAATTACACATCTATTATTCGTAGATGATGTCATGATACTTGGTGAAGTAAGGGTGGAAGAATGGACGAATGATAAGGGCCTAGTGGACTCCTTTTGTCGGGCGATAAGAATGATCATCTATGACAATAAGTCTTCTATCCTTCTTTACAATATATCATATGAAGATTTATCACAAATCAGAGATATTCTTCCATACGGGTTAGTTCTCTAGAGGAAGGCACACAATACCTAGGTTTATTTCTAAAGCCAAATAATTACAAGGTCAAAGACTGGTACATGATTTTAAATAGATTTGATGTGTAGATCAATCGGTGGTGTTTTCAGTGGCTATATATAGGGGGGGTAGGATTATACTCATTAATTATGTTTTGATGAATCTCCCTGTGTACTAGATATCTTTGTGTAAGCTTCCTAAATCCATTCTTCATGTGATCAATTGTAGAATTTTTAACTTTTTATGGTCTGAATCATGGAAGAAATCTAAATACCACTTGGTAAGCTGGGACCAGGTGCCTAGACCAAAAGAAATGGGAGGCCGGGGCACAAAAAACATCTTCCTTTTCTAAAAAAACATTGGCTACAAAGAGTTTATGATGTGTTATTTTTGTGGATAGTCTATGCCATAGAGTGATAGAGGGGAAGTACTTTAAGAACATATATATGGAACAATGGATTAGGTTTATAGTTAAACCAATGAAAGGAATTTCAAATATCTCAAGTCGTCTTGTATTTAATTTCAACATCATGGGGAAGTGGCTTACTTGGGTACTTGAGAGAGGTAATCATATTCGGGTGGGTCTGGATCTAATTGTTGGTGGGACTAACAATTATAGATTGTCAAAGGTTCTCCTACAGGTTCTCCATACACTAGTTCAATACACTTTGGATCAAATTAATGGGGGGGTGGCTCAGCATTGAAAAGTTAGAGCTTGTGCATACAATTGTATAGGGACCGACTCAAGTACAATCTCTTGTTAGCTCTCGTTATTGTGTTACTTTTATTGATTATACAACTAGAAAACCTTGGGTTTGATATATTAGACAGAAATATGATGTGTTTGCTACTTTTAAGAAGTATTTATAAGGCTTAAAGAGGCTCCATTGTAAAGTGGCCTGGAGGTGTGTGGTGGATCTCACTTCGCCCGGCTTGGTTGGTTTAGGTCAAGGGAGATAATAGATATATTAAGGTGGGTTTTCTCAGTTTTGGGTTTTTCACGTAAACATTATGTGTTTATCTTTAATGTGTTTGTGTTCTCTCGTTTATTATTTAATGATGCTTGTTAAAATCCTAAGATTTCTCTCATGTATCAAAGTCAAAGGTCTATTTGTCTACTAAAATCGCAGGAAAGAAGGGTTCCTGGTTTGGTTGGGGAAAATAACATAAGTAGGAAAGTTTAGGGTTAAGAAATTTAGCGTCCAGCACTACCAGTTATGGAATATGCAAATGGAGGACTACCTGTACCATAAGGATCTATACCTACCATTGGGCGAAAAAGAAAAACAGTTGATGACTATGAAGGGCGAAGTATGGGAGTTTCTTTACAGAAAGACACTGGGAACAATACGGCTGTGCCTGGATTTATTGGTGTCTTTTGATATTTCAAAGAAAGTACAATGGAGGGTATGAAGAGTGCATTGGCTAAGTTGTATGAAAAAACCTTGGCTTCCAACAAAGTATTTCTAATGAAGCATTTATTTAATATGAATATGTCAGAAGGTGGATTTCTTGCAGACCATTTAAATGAATTTAGTACAGTTACTAATCATCTAATTTCTGTAGGAGTGAAATTTGATGATGAGGTTAGGGATCTTCTAATCTTGTGCTCATTTCCAAAAAGGTGGAACGACTTGCTCATGGTTGTAAGTAATTCTCTCTCTAGTTAAAACACTCTTAAATTTAATGATGTTATCGGTGTTATTCCTAGAAAGGAAATGCAAAGAAAAAGCATAGGTGAGACATCAAGTAATGCCTTGACCATTTATAGTAGATGAAGAAAAAGGGAGAGAGGAAAGATCTTAGGTAATCACAACAATTTTAGAAAGGGAATATCCAAGCCCAGACTCAGAAAGATAGAGTGTTGGAACTGTGGTAAGAGAGGACATCTGAACAAAGACTGCAGAGCTCTAAAGAATAAAGGAGATGGGCAACAGGAAACTACTTGAGAAGAAAATGTAGCAGGTGATGTGTTACAAGATGATTTGATTCTTGCATTAGATAATACTAGTGATTACTAGGTAGTAGATTTAAGGGCTTCATGTCATGCTACACCCCATAGGAAATTCTTTCATGATTATGTTCTAGGCAATTTTGGACAAGTTTTATTGGGGGATGATGAACCATGTAAAATTGTTGGAATGGATAAGGTTCATAATAAGTTAAATAATGGAAATGAATGGTTGTTAAAGGATGTAAGGCACATTATTGCTATGAAAAAAAATCTGATCTCAATAGGGAAGTTGGGAGATAGTGATTGTTTGTCTACGCTTGAAAAATCGTGGAAAAAGATAACTTAAGGAGCACTAGTAATAAAAAAATGAGATAGGATAGGTACATGGTATTTGTGTCCTCATAATACTGATTATTCTATCTTTGTAGCTTCCACAGACATAAGTACAACGTTGTGGCATCATAGGCTTGGCCACATTAGTGAGAAGGGGATGCACATTCTCCACTCAAGGAAGTTGCTTCCAGATGTCATAGCAGGTAAGTTTGGAATTTCATGAGAACTGTGTTTATGGAAAATAGAAGAGAATTAGATTTCTCAGGGTTGGGAGATATAAGAAGAGTGAAAATTTAGATCTTGTGCATACATATTTATGGGGATCGACTCAGCTACAATCTCTTGGTGGCTCTTGTTGTTATGTTACTTTTATTGATGATGCAACTATAAAAACTTGGGTTTATTGCATTAGGCATAAATATGATGTGTTTTCTACTTTTAAGAAGTATTTATGAGGCTTGAGGAGGCTCCATTCTAAAGTGTCCTGGAGGTGAGTGGTGGATAGCTCACTTGGATCGTCTTATCTGGTTTAAGTCAAGAGAGATAATAGATCTATTATGGTGGGTTTTCCATGGAAACCCTGTGTGTCTATATTTAATGTGTTGCTATGTGGATTTGTGTTCTCTTATGTATTATTTAATGATGCTTGTTAAAATCTCAATATTTTTGTCATGTATCAAAGCCAAAGGTGTATTTGCCTGGTAAACTTGCGGGAAAGAAGGGTTCCTAGTTCGAGTGGGAGCAATGGAATAAGAAGGAAAGTTTAGGGTCGAGAAAATTACTGACCAAAACTACTAGTTATGAAAGATGCAAATGGAGGACTATTTATAACAGAAGAATCTATACCTACCATTTGGCAGAAAAGAAAAAAAAAATGGCGACTATGAAGGATGAAGAATGGGAGGTTCTTGACAAAAAGACATTGGGAATAATATGTTTGTGCTTGGCGTCATTGATGAATTTCAATATTTCAAAAGAAAAGACAATGGAGGGTGTGATGAGCGCATTGACTAAGCTATATGAAAAAAACCTCAACTTCCAACAAGGTATTTCCAATGAAGCATTTATTTAATATGATGATGTCAAAAGGTGGATCTGTTTCTCAACATTTAAATTAATTTAATAATGTTACTAATCAACTAAGCTCTATAGGAATGAACTTTGATGATGAGGTTAGGTCTCTTCTAATATTGTGCTCATTGCTAGAAAGTTGGAATGGCTTGGTCATGTTTGTAAGTAACTATGTCTTTGGCTCAAACACTCTTAAATTTGATGTTGTTGGTGTTATTCTTAGCAAGGAAATGCGAAGAAAAAGCACAGGTGAGACATTAGGTAATGCGTTGACCATGGAGAGCAGAGGAAGACAAAGGGAGAGAGGAAAGAGTCGGGGTAATCGAAGCAAGTCTAGAAAGGGCAAATCCAAGTCCAGACTCAAAAATGTGGAGTGTTGGAACTATGGTAAGAGAGGACATCTAAAGAAAGAGTGCAAAGCACAAAAGAAAGGGGATGGGATGCAGGAGACTACTCACGAAGAAAATGTAGTGGGTGATGTGTTACAAGATGATTTTATTCTTGCATTAGATAATAGTAGTGATTACAGGGGCTTCATGTCATGCTACACCCAATAGAAAATTCTCTCATGATTATGTTCCTGGTGATTTTGGAAATGTTTTATTGGGGATGATGAACCATGTAAAATTGTTGTAATGGGTAAGGTGTGGATTAAGTTAAATAATGGAAATGAATGGTTTCTAAAGGATGTAAGGCAAATCACTGCTATGAAAAGAAATATGATCTCAACAGGGGAAATGGGCGATAGAAGTTGTTTGTCTACATTTGGAAAAACATCGTGGAAGATAACTAAAGGAACACGGGTAATAGAAAAAGGAGATAGGAGAGGTACGTTGTATTTATGTCCTAATAATTCTAATAATTCTATCTCTATAACTTCCAAAAAAGTAGGTACACTGTTGTGGCATTATAGGCTTGGCCACATGAGTGAGAAGGGGATGCATATTCTCCACTCAAGGAAGTTGCTTCCAAATCTGAAGCAGGTAAGTTTGAATTTTGTGAGAACTGTGTTTATGGAAAATAGAAGAGAGTTAGATTTCTCAGGGCTAGGAAACAAAAAAAGGTGCAAAGTTAGAACTTGTGCATACATATGTATGGGGATCAGCTCAAGTACAATCTCTTGGTGTATCTCATTATTATGTTACTTTTATTGACGATGTCACTAGAAAAACTTGGGTTTATTACATTAGAAATAAATTTGATGTGTTTTCTACTTTTAAGAAGTCTTTATAAGGCTTGAGGAGACTCCATTGTAAAGTGTCCTAGAGGCTAGTGGTGGATAGCTCACTTGGAACGGCTTTGTTGGTTTAGGTCAAGGGAGATAATAGATCTATTATGGTGGTTTTCATAGTTTTGGGTTTTCCACGTAAACATTATGTGTCTATATTTAATGTATTACTATGTGTATATGTTTTCTCTCTCGTATTATTTAATGATGTTTGTTAAAATCCTAATATTTCTCTCATGTATCAGGGCCAAAGGTTTGTTTAGCTTGTAAACTCGTAGGAAAGACAGGTTCGTGGTTCGAGTGGGAGCAATGGAAGAAGAAGAAAAGTTTAGGGTTGAGAAATTTAATGGAAAAACTACCAGTTATGGAAGATGCAAATGGAGGACTGTCTGACGTACCAAAAGGATCTATACCTGCAATTGGGTGGAAAATAAAACAACCGGAGACTATGAAGGACAAACATGGGAGGTTCTTAATAGAAATGCATTGGAAACAATATGGTTGTTCCTAGCTTCGTTAGTGGATTTCAATATTTCAAAATAAAGTACAACGGGGGGTGTGATGAGCTCATTGACTAAGTTGTATGAAAAAACCTCTACTTCCAACATGGTATTTCTAATGAAGCGTTTATTTAATATAAAGATGTTAGAGGCTCTATTGTTGATTATTTAAATGGATTTAATACGATTACTAAACATCAAAGTTTTGTAAGAGTGAATTTTGATGACGAAGTTAGGGCTCCTCTTATCTTGTGCTCATTGCCAAAAAACGTGGAACGACTTAGTCAAGGTTGTAAGTAAGTTTGTCTTTGGTTCAAACACTCTTAAAATTGATGATGTTGTTGGTGTTATTCTTAGTGAGGAAATGTGGAGAAAAAGCACATGTGAGGCATCAGGTAATGTGTTGACCATGGAGAGCAGAGGACAACCTCGTGTTTATTAACTTATCCAATAAAAAGGATAACAATTCCATAGTGCATCCACTGCAATTTATTAACTTATCCAATAAAAGGGATTACAATTCCACAATGCATCCACTGTAATTTATTTTTCTTTGTCCACATGGTCTCTTCCACAAAGACTACTATCAAATTACTACCTGATAGGATATTATAAACCCACTCCATACTTGGGATAACAATATTTAATCATTTCTGATTAATTTTCTACCTATTAGCCTAGATAGTTGGCATCCACTTGCACCACTTGGTCAACACTTGTCACATATACCCCAGGAGACTTGCCTTTATCCCGATTCTGGTTAGATCCCTCCTACTTTATTGACTACCATATTTAGCAATTGCTCTTTTCTGCAGATTCTGTCTTTATCCTGTTTTATTTCATATTTTCAGCGGATAACTTAAAACTAGTCAACTAGGAAACTGCTTTCTTTTGTTTCCAATCCATCCTCCATGATTTTCTCTCTAGATTCCAGGATTAACATTTTTTTCCATCACTCGTGACAACTCACTCATGCTTGAGCTAATTCGTGTGGTCCTTGACAGAGTTGGAAAATGCTTTAGCCACCTATGGGGGTTTATCATATTTAGTAAGCCTGAGTTATGAGCTAGCATGAGTTGTCTTCTAGAAACTCAGTTTTCCTTCGTAAGGATGTATTACTTTTGTAATAATCATCAATTCATTTGATCAATAATACTTGGAAAGATATTTGATCACTTATTTTGTATTCAGTTTCTTTATTCTTCTCTTTATTTTCTTTGTGCATGCTTGTGAGAATTATCTTGTAGCTAGATCTACATCTTCTGCTTCTTCTTAGAATCAAGGCTCTATTTCTTCATAGCATAAGAGTTGTTATTTCTACACTACCTAGCTTTAACACGAGGTCTTTCTTTTAAATATTGAAATTACCATCTAAAAATAATTCACATTCTTTTCACTTTAACTAACCAAATGAAAATTATAAACAATTATATAATTATAAATCTACAAAACTTCCATCTCCTTTTAATTAAATAAATTATAAAACTTACTTTAAATAACATTAAAGAGTTCCTAGTCCATAAATCTTCATATTAAAATCTATTGTCATATATATAAAGTTTTTAACTTTTATATATATACCTAATCAATATAAGAATTTGCACCCCTTTAAAGTATTGGTATTCACTTTAAATTCCATTAACAAAACATTGGCTCTTTCCAATAGAATTTTTCCTTTTCAACTAATTATTGTGTTGAGAGGCGCTTTATAGCCCAGTACAGGGGAGATCTTGTAACGTTATGTAACATTACGGAACGTTATTTTTATTAATAAAAAATAATTTTTAATTATAAGCCAAAATAAATGTCCGCAAGAAAAACAATCTAATATGGGGGAGATGTTGTAATCTTCCTACCTAACAAAACAATAAAAAAGTAAAAATTTAATTATCCGTAAAAAAAATGTGGGTGAGGAAAAAAATACAATATGGGGGAGATGTTGTAATGTTCCTACCTAAATAAATAATAAAAAATAACAAATTGAATTATCCGCAAAAAAATGTTGGTCTTGCACATAATTTTAAATCCATGTGCAAGGGTTTCTAAACAACCCATGGTTTCATTGTACATGGTTTAGGAGGGCCTTGCACATGGTTTTAAAACCATGTGTAAGGCCTCCTAACACAACCGGTGGTCTTATTGTACATGTTTTAGGAGGGCCTTGCAAATGGTTTTAAGACCATGGGCAAGGCCTCCTAAACAACCCATGTTGTAGGAGGGCCTTGCATATGGTTGTAATGTTCTTTTCTAACAAAATAAATAATAATAATAAATATTATATGTCAGCCATAAATAATATTAAATATTAATAATAAAAATATTATATGTGAACCTTAAATAAAAAGATGTGTCTTGGTTTGAATCAAATCAATAAAAACTTAAGAAGAGGTTTACACCTCGAGACATTTGATCCGAGACATTTGATCCCTCTCGACGCTTGATAAAGCCTAAGATTTGGATGTACACTAGTCTAACACAAATACACTACACATATATAAGTAGTTATCGATTCCACAAATAAAAAGTTATCTAACACAAATACACTACACATATATAATTTATAAATTGTCGATTCCACAAAGAAGAATTGAAGATACATAGCATTATAAACTGTATTCTTAAGGGTATAGATAAAATAGAGTCATACATAATTAATGAGACATGTTAATCATGAAGCATGTGGCATGCATAAAGTAATGAAATAGATATTGAGTGCATGATCCTTAGTAAAAGATTCGATTGAACAAAAGATAAAGAGAATTTGGCTCTTCTTAAATTTCAAGATAAAAACAAAGAGGAGCACCATCGATTCCTCTACATTTAAATGAATAGGGAGGTCAAAGTATTATACTATGTTTAACCTTATGATGAGAGGGATCGTCATCCTTTCCTAGACCGCCCTCTTTCCTTAATTTAAAACGAAGTAAATCAATATAAGTTTTGTGATATTGGCTCTCTTCCCAAGTGCGTACATTTATATAATATCTAAGGGAGAGACTCTAGTGAAAGAGTCCTTTCAAGATGTTGTTTTCTTCTCCTTTTTACAATAATTACATCGTAAGGCGTTTTTCTCTGTGGTCTTGTTTAGGTTATCTTGGTCGTCCTTCAAACCAATGAAAAAACAAATAAAACGAAAATACTTACATCAAGCTTCTTTCAAGATGGACTTTAGTGAAAGAGTGCTTTCAAGATGTCTTTTCTTCTCTTTTTTAGAATAATTACGTTGTAAGACGTTTTTCTCTGGGGTCCTGTTTCAGGTTACCTGTTTTTAATTGGTTCATTCTTGGTCGTCGTTCAGACCAATGAAAAAACAAATAAAACGAAAATACTTACATCAAGCTCTTTGGTGTACCTTTCATGCACCTTTGGCGTGTCATCGCAGATTTGATCCAGGAACAGGAATTGCCAGAAGGCCATATTTTCGCACAGCGTGAAAGTACAAGAAAGCAATGGCCTCCAAAGTAGTTATATAACATAAATAAAAGGAGTTAACAAAGGAATGACAAGGTCAACAAAACCTGATACCAAGCATTCTGAACTGAAAACCAATTAGATCGATATAATTTCCTTTTGATATTCTGAAAATATATGTATGAATCAATGAAACGATAATAAAAAAGCTCCAAGACGGCTCTATACTTTTTTCGTGATGGCCCAATGCCTTGGGTAGGAACTCGTAGTTGAACTGTCATCGTTTCAAGCGAACCTCACCAACAGAAAAATATGATGGTCATTTCCAAAGAAAAAAAATGAGAAATGGAAATGTGTTCTAACTTCTTGATAATTAAATTGAATTGATTTTATTTAAATTTGTGAATGAATAAGCTCATATTACCTTGGAAATCATAAAGATAGGTGGCATTCATGCAATAAACTTAGAAGATATAGGAATACACCCACTGCGAAACTTTCTCCTAGGCAAGTGCTGGAAGACCGTTAGATGTTTTCATTGGACGGTCCAGTTTCGCCCACTCAGTGACATTAGCCTAAAGAAATCAAGATTTTTATAATTTACCTTTTGTCTATGGCCCATTTAAAAGTATGAATAAATAAAAAATTGTTAGCTATAAAAATAATTGTTTAAAATGTTTATTCATTAAATGCATGAAGCTATCTCAAAATAATGTTGGCATGGTCACACATATCGATATATAAAAAAGATAGGTAGAAAAGTAATTGTTTAAAATGTTTATTGATTATGTATATGACGTTGTGTCAAAGTTCACAATGTTGTTACACATTTTCACGGTTCTTTTGAAACAAATAATTTGCTTTATAAAACCTTTTTAATTTTTATATATTACAAAATTTTAAAAATATACTATGACGATTGATAAGTGAATTCCATCGTTATCTATTGAGCTTAACTTTGTCATCTATTGAGCTTTTAACATTTCTCATCGTTCTCAATCTTTCTTACTGCACCCAAGTGGGCAACGAGTTTTTCTTATTAAGTTAGTTCTCCATCAAATATTTTGTGAAGATATATGCAATCTTTCGAGGCTTCAATTTTTGAATCTTTATTATTGTCATAATCTAGAATCATTACCATCTAAGATCATAGAGCTCAAAAAACTCAGGTGTCTTAATCTATACATGTGCACTCAGTTAAGGGTAATTCAACATGACATATCTGAACTTACTTCATTGAGAAGACTCTAGTTACATAGCAGATATTCAAGTGTGGAACTTGAAGCACTCACGAGTATTTAGATTCCGAAAGGTCTCGAAAAATGACAAAGTTGGATGTATGGATAACCAAACAACAAGATGCAAAAAGGCAAAATTTAAAGATGGTATAATGTGAACCTGGTCAGAGATGAGACACTTAAGCATAGGCTCATTTTTTGATCCAATCATAGATTATATTCCTGAGGACATGAAAAGCATGAAGAAGCTACAAATTTTTACGCTTTGGGGTTACTGTGGGTTAAGTCTGCTGAATTGCAAGTTTGAATATCTTGAAATGGTAGAATTCAGAGACTGCTCCAACATAAAGGAGTGATTTTCATTGGAGTAGTTGTTGAATTTAA
Source organism: Pseudotsuga menziesii (assembly GCA_001517045.1). Lineage (NCBI taxonomy): Eukaryota > Viridiplantae > Streptophyta > Pinopsida > Pinales > Pinaceae > Pseudotsuga > Pseudotsuga menziesii. The sequence continues at coordinate 421,642 of LPNX010572883.1, forward strand.
AGGTTCTGAAGTTGAACCAATGTGATAATTTGAAAGAGTTGGGGACAGGGAGTCATGGATATCAAAGACTCGAAAATTTTGTTATGAAATGGCTTTACAAGTTAGAGATTCTTGGTGGATCACCACAAATGGGAGTGTGGGATGAAAGAACACTATCTCACCTCTATATCTTGAAGATACACAATTGTGATAGGTTGGCTAGATTTGGATAAGTGCAGGAGAGCCATTGGATGCTCTCATCGGATGAATATCCTGCTAACAAAAGTAGTACACCTATGTGTTAGAAGAAAAGTAGAGTCTTGAATGTAAAAGTTAAAAGATTCTTGTAATAAAGGAATGGTCATATAGATAATTGAAGTTTGTCATAAGGGATCACTACCATACAAATTAAAATATAAAAGATGAGTCCCTTAACACAAATAATGAAGGTTAAATAACCACTTAGAAAACCTAGTATTAACTAAATAATCCCAATCCATATGCTTATGTGACATAATCCTCAAATACAAAATACAAAACTAGGATTTGAGATTCAATTTTACATAAATGCAAATAGTAATGGATCTTGTTGAAGTTACTTTGTTTTAGAACTTTAAGTGGTGGTGGAAGATTCCAATTTGAATTACTATATGGTATCTATATGAAAATTATGTTGTAATTGGCATTTGATAATCACAAATTATTGAGTATTCAAACTTATCATGATAATGTTGGGAAGTTCTTAGCAATCAAACAATGCCAAATACCTAACTATTCACTAGTGTATGATTGCATGTTGTCATACAAACGAGTTTTATGATAAGATGTTCTAAAGCATTTCAAAAAATATTAGCATAGTACATTTTGTTTGCATCTTTAAGGTTAAAGCTAAGATTCAAAAAAATATCACATTGAATTTGGAGCCTATAAACCATCACAATTAAAGATAGGAAGAAGTCAAAGAGCACTTAGAGGGATTACGAGTTTTGATCACTCAATAATTATGTAACTTACTTGACATATCCTCAAATACAAAATAAAAAACTAAGATTTGGGATTAAGTTTACATAAATACAAATAGTAATCGATCTTGTTAAAGTTACTATGTTTTAGAACTTTAAGTAGTGGTGGAAAAGTACAATTTGATTGACTATATGGTATCTATATGAAAATTATGTTGTAATTGACATTTGATAATCACAAAGTATTGGGTATTCAAACTCATCATGCTAATGTTGGGAAGTTTTTAGCAATCAAACGTTAGCAAATACCTAACTATTCACCAATGGAGGATTTCATGTTGTCATACAAACGAGTTTTATGATAAGATGTTCTAAAGCATCTCAAAAAATATTAGCACGGTATAATTTGTTGGCATGTTTAAGGTTAAAGCTAAGATTCACAAAAATATCACATTGAATTTGAAGCTTATAAATAATCACAATTAAAGATAGGAAGAAGTTAAAGAGCACTTAGAAGGAAAATATGAGTGAAGGGATTGTGTGTTTTGATAACTCAATAATCATGTAAATTCATAAGTATTTATATGCATGGAAATCAATCCGTATGCAGGCGTAAAAAGGTACTCTACAAGTTGGGATTTTGAAATTGAATCTAAGCACAATTATTATGGATACCCAATGCACACAAATTTAGAAGAAGGGATTACAAAATTACAAATACATAGAAAAAAAAACATGAAACATTTTACCAAAGCTACATGAATCTAAATAAGAAAAAACTAAGGTTAAGTGAAATGAAGTAAGGTGGCTATAGTGTAAGGAATTTTTTGTATATGAATAGTATGTTGGATCCAAATCTATTGGACATACAGTGCACTTATGGTATTCCATCTTGGCTATGCCCTTCACCGAAGATCTGGCCTCGAATTATTTTTTGTTGATACTTGATGGTACTTTGTTCCATATTTCATAGATTGGGCCTTTGATTATCATTCAAACTTTTCTCCTTGCGGAAAAAATTGTTGGGATAATTTAGTGAAGAGTTATGCTTCACAACGTTTTTTTTTAATTCAGTTGCCTGTCACTCGAGTGCAGAATCAATGAACCAATGGTTAAGAACCACAACCTAGGGACATTTAAGCCATCAAAATCACTTGAGGATCACACTCATCCTAGGCCACACCAACCCTTAACATTGGTAGTCTGCGTATCCTCCCAACTAGCTCACCCCTAAGGGTAATTGAACCTAGGTTGCCCTGGTGACAAGACCCACACCTTAATTGAAGGAGCTAGCGAGAATTGACACTTCACAACAATATTCACTATAGATATATTTGATTTATTTTTTCAAGATAATGTATTTATATAGATACCAAATGCACAATAGACATCATGGAATTCTTTTCCTATCAGTGTATCACTGATAGAATGTATCCACTTCCTCATGTGCTTCCTCAATCTCAAAGCATTTATCATAGTCCTGAAACAACCATAATTCTCTATCTTGCTTGATCTTTGCACTTTTCATAGCTACAGAATGTTTACCTGGCATCCTTATTCCTCCTTCAACCTTTTCTACCTCTTCCTTTGAACTTTTCTTCTTCTCCCTCACTTGCTTCTACATCTCACTAATTCAAAATAGAACATTTTCCAAGGTTATTCAATAAGTAGTGGTTACTTTTTCACTTGAAGGTGTTGAGTAAAAAAAATCACAGTTCCATTACTAAAGTCTTTTAAATATGTTTATCCCACATTTTTTTCAAGGACATAAATCTTATCAAACTCACACAATTTGCAAATAGGTAATAAATTATTCATATTATTATGTTCAAACCAAGGGGATTAATCTTTGTCACAATAAAATAGTAATTGCTACTCACCAACATAAGGCTAAGAATTGAGTTTACTGTTAAATATTTGAAATGTGAAGATATACTCTTCTTAGGAGAGAAGTCACCCCTAAACTTCGTTTCACATGAAGATTAATAACAGTAGATGCATGTGACTATTGCGGTGTTTCAAAGAAGATCATTTTTCTCGATTTATAAATGAAAGAACAAAATAATGATCTTTAAAGGTTCAATATCCATCCAATTTCTCTCTACAAGCTTTTGAGTGAAGTACTCTATCAGCAGATCTTGTCGATCATTTGGCCTCCAAACCTCAACCTGACCCAGAGAAAAATTTAGATCCCCTTTGTGACCACCATATCACCTCCCAAAATAGAATTAGTAAACAAGGTGTCCAAGAATGGGATTCTGTTCAGGTATAGTCCATAAACATTAAAGACATTTACAGGCTCCCCATGATCCAAAGCCTGAAAGGTCATCCCAATTACAGATTCCATACCCTAGATATTTAGCACCTTCACCAAACGAGCATTCCATCCCATGGAAATCCCCCCACATCGACCTCGCACATCCAACATCTCGAAAATCCATCCCTAGAACCAACTTTCCAACTTTATTTTTACCACATCACCTAACCCTAAAGTTTCTTATAGCATAATAACATCACGGTGTTCCAAATCCACCACCCTCTTGAGCGTTGATCTTTTAAGGGGACCAGCCAGACCCCTGCAGTTAAAAGACATAATCTTCATCAGCAACCCTTCTTCTGGGCATGCACTGCTCTAAGTCCCCGTTCAATTGACTGTTTTTTACCTTCTTGAAGATCCTTCTGAGCTCGAGTCTGAGCTTTTTCTAGGAAGGATGTTCTGCCTCTCCCACGAGAAGGTGGATAGGATAATTTTCCCAGACCCCCCAAGACCACCTTCATGCAGGACCTAAGAAAATACCTTGATTCTGAAGACCCCTAAGGAGAAGGAGGTGACCGAGTCCCATCCTCACCAGAATACAGGACTAAATTTGTGTCAAAATCTGCAATCTTTGCAGCAGAGACGGGTGAGGAGACCACTAAAGGATGTTGATTTATAGATAAATTGTTTAATTTGTTCCCCATTCATTCCATCCTAGACAAATTTAAATAGCTTGCAAATAAATTTATAAATGGACAAAGGGTGAAAGAAGAAGTACCCGACGGGGAATCCCCATGGACTGCATTACCCACTGAGCTGTTTACTTCGACCATGGGCAAGGAGATCGAAATTTCCTCCACAACTTCAATGACCGGTTCCACAACATCCTCATGTGTCCCAGTTGGCCCTGGAGATAGTGAAACATGACCCCTACTTTATGAGCCAGACCCTTTGGTTCCTCTATGTTTTCCATGCCCATTTATCGTGCGCACCCCCAAAATGCAATCAACCGTCAGGTGTCCATAAGCATGGCACCATCTACATCTAAACAGAACATTCTCATAGTCCAAACTCTGTAATAAGTGCGTCTCACCCCAGTATAAATGGATCTCTTCAGCCAAGCCCTCCCGAATATTGATATTCACCATATTTCGAGCCACCTGACGCTGTTAAGTAACATTGAAGGATAAATATTCTTCCCGAAAGGACCCCAAGATGTTTTCATTCCTGATGAAATGTTCCTCAGTCCAATACTGCTGTGGAAGTCGAACCCACAGAGGAACCACATCCACCCGTTCCCTATTGGCATCAAAAGACGAGATCCAAGGTTTTAACAACACAGGGTTTTGTTCCAAGGACCAATTCCTATCTAGCACCCATTTCACATGCTCATGTCGTGAAAAATTGAAGGCAAACCACCCGCGGGTGAGTCCCTCCAATTCTGGAACCTCCCCAAGGGATTCCATCCAGCATGGTTCCTCCCATTTCTCAACCACCTGCAATGAACAATTTTTCTCAATAACTTGCCCCACCACAGATTGATTTTCCATGTGTTTGATTTGTTCCCACCCTATATCCTCCCCAAGAGCATAAGAGTACGTCGTGCGTCCTTTTTTAACCTAGGATTTCTTTCTTCTGACATCCCCCTTGATACCGTTCTAGCCTACATAAAAAATTTTACTATCCCATGGACCTCCCTGCCGAGGTGTATTTGAGCCACCCAAAGTGTTCACCAAGCCCTAGAGCACAATCGCTCCCACCGCCACATCAGACCTCAACTCCCTTCTCCTAGGAATATCCGCTGAGATACCTTCACACCCTCCTACACCTCTGAAATGTGAATGTGCCGAAAATGGGTTCCTCCCTGCCAGAAAACCTTCCAAGCCTGTGGAAACCACAAGAACACCATCCAACCCACAAACCTTTGGAACCTCTGAATTCATGAAAGGGTCCTCCGGCAAAGTTACCAATGGCAATGAAGAAAGAAAGGAAGACAGTGATAAAACCTACACCGTATCTGTAAGCGTAGATGCGGTGAAAAAACCATCTTCCCAACAGGTGGGAACCTCCACCTCATCCCTAGAAAATCCACCTGTTGCAAGATTGAAAATACCCTCCTCCATTGGGTCGATGGAATAATCCACCAAGTCCTCGACTCCCATAGCTCCTCCCAAAGTAAAAACCAGCAGTAAAAAACCAAAAAGGGATCGCATAGGGGGAGTAAGTAAAAGGTTGCTTAATCGCAAATCAGTTCACCCTTGTTCTCCATCAACCGAAGCGTTGTCATTTACACAGTTGCCGTACTAGGCCAGTTGACACGATGATCGTCATGCTGCTCACTAGTCCCAATCCCTGACAGGTAGTAGGGGCCAGCCGTCTGCACGTTGGCCGAGGCCCAACCAAAAAATCTCAGCTTCCCATCGACTCTTGCTCGCCAAACCCTAATCTTGCACCCTCTCTTCAATCTACATATTAACATATATTATATATTTACTATATATCAACTACAATGATATATATGAATACATGGATAATTATATAATATATTAATATATTAACTGTATATAATAACTAAATAATGTAATTTGTCTTCTTTCCATAAACTATTGTCTTTTAGTGCAACGAGGTCCAAAATTACTTACGAATAAAATTCAATAAATCACATGATACTAAAGAAAAGGAAATGACTAAATCACATGATACTAAATGAATGTATAGTAGCGCCTTACCTACACCATAACAATAACATTCTTACATTGATCCAAGAGGATATTGGTGGCCACCCACCTATTCCTCTTGGACCCCCACCATTGTTTCTTTCTGTTTTCCAGTTTCCATAATTGTAGCACAATTTACTATTTTTGGTAGTTTTCGGGTCCTAAACTTCCGGAGCCGTTTCGAGGCCCTAAACGATGTTTTTTCGGCATCGAATGGTCAAGCAAATATGAGTCCATTCTGGACTCAATATATACTATTTATTGATGTAGTCCTTAAACAGATCTTTCTAACGATGTATCATGCGCGTCAAACGGAGGTAGTAGGCTAAATTTACGACCCCGGGAAATTGATGTACCAAGTTACCCAACGGGGCCCACATTCTGGCATTTCACCTCCTAGGGTTAGGTTTTTGGATGTGTAGGGTTTCCATTGTAGGCCTTCGAGCCTCATTGTAACACAGAGTTCAAAGGCATGTAACCGCCACATCTCTTCTCAGAGATAAGCTGCCGACACTCTAGCTAGTTTATTTCCATTTTGTATGTAAACAAGTTTCAGTTATTGATTAATGAAATGAAGTTTTATTTCCACTGCATATTTGTTTCTATGGTTATTTGTGTATTCTGTTGCATTCCTGCATATCCAAATCAATGGTATCAGAGCACTCTGCTCTTTCTCGATCCTTCTTTGAATGTCCCCAACGAGGGCGGGGTATAAAGAGTTAGGGCTCAATCTGGTTGAACCTTTGCAAGATTAGCCTCGCAAATCCCAATGATCACCCATGGGGGACGAAAATAAAGACGAGGGCACATAATATCCTATCAAAATGTTGCTCGAGGAGGCCCTTGAAAAACAAAGGAATGTGATGATGGATAACTTCGCCCAAACCCTTCAACGACTTCCCACTGGCGGCGTATCTGCATCTGACAGCCACTCTAGAGGCGCAACACCTTTTAAGGTACAAGTAAACTTCGACATTCCCATATTTGATGGTCGAATAGATGCAGACGCCGTAGATATATGGTTGAATCTATTAGAAGGATATTTCTCGATTCATGACTTTTCTGACCGGGAAAAGATTACTTTTTCTCTACTCAAAGCCGCCCCCCATGTCAAAGACTAGTGGGAAACCTACTGTGAGAGAAAGGACCAGGAGGAACCCTCTCTGTTCTCATTCATACCCACTTGGAATTCATTCTGAGATGCCATAAAGGGACAATATTATCCAGTGGGGAGCTATGAGGACAAGTACATACAATGGACTACGCTGCAGCAACAAAGAGATCAAGATGTGCATGAGCTAACGAATCTGTTCCATACCCTGCGCACCAAGATGGCTATCAAAGATTCAGAGAAACATTTGGTGCTGAAGTACCACAGTTTTCTGCACAGATACATTCAGGAGGAAATGGAGTTCCTTGACATCTCCTCGCTTGGTACGGAATATCGGTATGTTGCCAAAATTGAGCAAAAATTCAAAGGGAAAAAGTGAGACTTTGGATCTACAAATCACAAGCAAGGGAAAGGTGCCCCCAAACAGTAGAACCAAGGACACAACCAAGGCATGTCAACTCAAGAAAACTTGCCAAAGCCACAAGCAAAGAGCAACACTGTAAAGCCAAAGAAGGAAGTGGGAAAGTGGTGCGAGTTCCATAAGAGCCCCACTCACAACAGAAGTGAGTGTCGGGCCAAGCAGTCACTGGTGGCTGAGATAAAGGCTTCTAAATCATATGAATACTCTGACATTGAATCAAAACCTGAGAAGGGGAATGATAGAGGGAAGAAGATTATCGATGCAGATCCCAATGCCATTGTTGCCACCATGAAGATCCAAAAGGAAGAACCAGAAGATTCAGAGGAGGAGAAGCATCTTTTCCACTCCCAGATGTGGGTAAAGCGTTCCCCTCTACAGTTCATTATCGACAGTGGGAGCCAAAAGAACCTGATTTCAGCAGAGGACGTGAAGCGGTTGGGTTTTCCAACCACATCACACCTGCAGCCATACACCATCAAGAGGCTTCACCAAGGATGGGATCTCTGCATCAGCCAGCAGTGTCGCCTTCCCTACAACATCAAGCCCTTCATCAATGAGGTATTATGTGATATTGCTCCTCTTGATGGTTGTGATATATTATCAGGTCAACCATACTTATGGAAGCGACATGCTGTGTACTAGTCCCGACCTCACACTGTTATTATTACGTTGGGAAATAATTTGTACAGGATACCAGAGGTACCACCTCCTGCCGCTATCTCTTTGGTTACTGCAAAACAATGCGGTAAGCTCATTTTGAAAACCGGGAAGTTTGTTTTCTTGATGATCCGCCCTCATGGAAAGAAGAAGATCATGGCCAAAACCTCCAGACAAGGCCCCTCCGCATGACAACAACAAATGGGAAAGGTCATGGAGGAGTATCGGGACATATTCACCTCACCCACCAGGGTGCCTCTCCACTGTCAGGTCAAGCACCCCATCAATCTGACCCCAGGTGTGTCGTTGCCCAATGGACCGATCTATCGACGCTCTGTTATGGAGAATGATGAAATCAAGAGGCAAATTTAGGAGCTGCTACATAAGGGTCACATCCGACCAAGTTCATCGCCCTGTGAGAGCCCGATCGTGTTGGTACAGAAGAAGGATGGGACTTTGAGACTTTGTATTGACTATAGGGCACTGAACAAGATCACTGTTCAGAATAGGTAATTGATCCCACGGATTGATGACCTCCTGGACCAGCTTAAATGGGAAACATATTTCAGTAAGATCGACTTAAATTCCGGGTATCACCAGGTACCGATCGAACCAACTGATGTGTGGAAAACTACCTTCAAAGCCAAGGAGGCCCTTTTCGAATGGTTGGTCATGTCTTTTGGGCTGACGAATGCTCCTGCAACCTTCATGAGACCGATGGAAGACATATTGTGGCCATTCACCAACTCATTTGTAGTAGTGTACTTGGATGACATCCTAATCTTCAATCAGACTTGGGAAGAGCACCTTCACCACATTCGACAGGTCCTCCAAACATTGCAACAACATAAGTTGTGTGCCAATTTGGACAAGTGCACTTTTGGTATGACCCAAGTTCAGTATCTGGGATACATTATTGATGAGTGTGGGGTACATGTGGATCCAACCAAGATCCAAGTCATTCGGGATTGGCCATCCCCAACTACTCTAACAGAGCTGCGCAGCTTTCTAGGCCTTGCTAATTTCTACCGCAGGTTCGTGTTGGGATTCTCTCATGTCACTTGGTCCTTGAGTCAAGTCACCAAGGGAGGAGCGAAAGCAAAATTCTTTTGGTCAGAAACTCAGCAGAAGGCGTTTGTAGAATTGAAACATCGCCTCTGTTGTGCCCCAGTGCTCACATTACCAGACTTGCAACAACCATTTGAGATCGAGACAGATGCCTCTAACTATGCTTTTGGGGCATTCCTTACTCAACAAGGGCATCCAATGGCATATCACAATGAGACACTGTCCGACATAGTCCGCAAATATCCCACTTATGACAAAGAGATGTATTCCATTATACAGGCTTGCCGACAATGGAAGCATTACATTTTGGGGAAGGAAACGATCATCCACATAGACCACCGACCCCTGTAGTTCATGCAGACACAAGGGAAGTTATAGAACGATCGACATCAGAAGTGGTCCACATATCTACAACAGTTTCATTTGAACATCAAGTACAAGAAAGGAAGCACCAATAATGTTGCAAACTGCCTCAATCGACCACCGAGTGTGGCAATAACCACTGTGCTCAACTCTTGTGGGCATGAGACTTTTGATTGGCCACTTCTCTACAAGAGCGATCCAGAATTCAGCCACACATACTAGACGCTCTTGGAGGGAAACCAAGTTCCAAAATTTCACCTCGAGGATGTACTACTATGTCACATGGGACACCTTTGTGTTCCTTCAAGCGAGCGTACCAAGATGATTTGGGAAGCGCACTACAGTCGATTTGCTGGGCATTTCGGGGTCGATAAAATAGTGGCAGTACTGCAGAAGTATTTCTATTTTGCCGAACCTTCGACAGGATGTCGGGAAGTACATCCGATCCTGCACTTCCTGTGCCATTGCCAAACCATCCATCAAGAAGCAAGGCCTCTATACTTTGTTTCCTACCCCTAGTCAACCTTGGGAATCCATCTCCATGGATTACATGTTGAGCCTTCCTTATCCTAAGCACGGCAACGACTATGTGTTTGTGGTCATTGACAGATTCTCAAAGATGGCCATAATGGCGACCTGGAAGAAGAATATCATAGCAGAAGCCACTACTAAACTCTTCTTTGAACGAGTGTGGGTACACTTTGGGATCCCACAATCTATAATCTCATACTAGGACAAAAGGTTCCTTAGTACATTCTGGTCTAGCCCATGGTCAATGCTAGACACCAAGCTCACAATGTCCACATCTTTCCATCCCCAGATTGATGGCCAGATAGAGGTTGTCAACAGGATGATCGTACACATTTTACGCATCTACAACTCAAAGCATCCACGCACATGGGATGAGAGCCTCCCCTATGTACAACGCAGCTATAACCGGGCCCTCGACAACTCAACCAACCACAACCCCTTTCAAGTGGGCTTGAGATTCTAGCCACTATGTCCCATTGACGTAGCCATGCCATTTGCAGCTACTCAGGTTGATTCAGCTCATATCCAGTCTGAAGTTTCCAAGGCAAACAACTTCATTGAGTGCATTCAACACATTTTCCAACAAGTTCATGACATATTGGACAGATCCAATGATAAGTACAAGCAGCAACATGGTCAGCATTGGGTGCAACACAACTTCCAGGTGGGTGACAAAGTGTGGCTACATTTGCAAAAGGAGTGCGTCGCTAGACCCCACCGCAAGCTTCGCCCGCTCCAATATGGGCCATACACCATCACTAAGGCTGTCAGGGATAATGCCTTCGAGCTCAATATTCCACCATTCCTTGGTCTGCACCCAATGTTCAATGTGGACTACCTTCGGCCCTACTTTCCACCTCTATTGGACACATCAGACGTGGCAGAACAAGTCACACCAATAGAGTTAAACCCCGACTACATGGAACAAGCCACAACTGATCGGATTATGGACACACAGATCAAGAACACCCACCAACAGAAGATCCAACTATATCGAGTTGTCAAAGCAGGCCAACTCCTTCACCAGGGAAAGTGGCTCATCAGGGACCAAGTTCAATAGAAGTTACCTCATCTCATGGAGGAACTCAACACAATGGGGACCATTGCTTCCTAAGGAGGGAGGAATGATCCAGGAGGATATTGGTGGCCATCCACCTATTCCTCTTGGACCCCCACCATTATTTCTTTTCGTTTTCCAGTTTCCATAATTGTAGCACAATTTACTATTTTTTGGCAGTTTTTGGATCTTAAACTTCTCGGAGTCGTTTTGAGGCCCTAAACAACGTTTTTTTGGCATCGAATGGCTTGAAAAATATGAGTCCGCTAAGGGCTCGATATTTGTTGTTTATGGATGTAGTCCTTAAACAGATCTTTCTAACGATGTATCATGCGCGTCAAACGGAGGTAGTAGGCTAAAGTTACGACCCCAAGAAATTGATTTACCAAGTTACCGAACGGGGCCCACATTCTGGCGTTTCACCTCCTAGGGTTATGTTTTTGGATGTGTAGGGTTTCCATTGTTTCTCAATAATATATAGGCCTTCGAGCCTCATTGTAACACAGAGTTCAAAGGCATGTAGCCACCACATCTCTTCTCAGAGATAAGCTACCAGCACTCTAGCTAGTTTATTTCCATTATGTATGTAAACAAGTTTCAGTTATTGATTAATGAAATGAAGTGTTATTTCCACTGCATATTTGTTTCTATGGTTATTTGTGTATTTTATTGCGTTCCTGCATAAATTCGTATCATACACGACCTTGTAAAGGAAACATGAGCAACCAAAATTTTTCCTTTTGGTATAATGGGTGAGTGCATGAAGTTGGCATACCTTTTAGATGCAACTCGAATTTTAGAAAACTGATAATGTGTATGCCATAACTGGCCTCTTCTCTCTAATGCTCTTCTGCTTCCAATATTCAACACCTACAAAAAGAAAGAAACTTTCCTCAAAGCATCTTCAATTGTTATAACACATGAGAAATGAACATAAGTAAAAATTGCAATTCAAATCAAAGTACAATCTAGATCATTACTCGGAAACAATTGAAACATTCATTACACATTGATGGAATGAAATGACATTGTTTATAATTTGACAAAGTTTCTGAAAACATTACAAATCCTCTGCTTGATCAGACTCCTTTGCAAGACCTAGATCTGAGTCCCCTTGCTCCTCTCCTCAATGAAAGCTATCCAACATAACTTTTCCTCCAAAGTTGGTTTCCTTTCTTCATACACTTTCCCTCTTTTTATAGTTGTTTGGGAGGAAGGATTTCGAGGCTAGGATGGTTAGGGAAGCTGGGGAGGTTTCCAAACTGATCCCAACTGCCCTTTGATTAATCATCTTTTTATTTTTAACCAATCTTAATGAAATACGCAGGTTGTAATGGAGCAACTCGCGAATGATACGTGAGTTTCCTTAATGACACTCCCGTATGCAACAATTGAGATCCATACGCGGGTTGTTTGTGGGCAACTCACGTGTGGTACGTAGGTTTCTATATGAAAAGTCACATATTCCAGGTGAGTTGATATGCAAAGATGGATGACGCTGGAGTTAATGATATGTATCAAGGGTCCAATCCTCTTATAAAGCTAGGTCAACTTCTATCCATATTGTCATTTTGTGTGACGACAATTTAGTGTCATTACTCAGACAAAGAAGTGTAATTTCGAGGTATAACAATAGGAACTTTTCGCCCACAAACTATGACCTTAGGAGCTATGGCCTTCAGAAATTTAACCTCAAGAATTATGAACTAAGGAACTTTGACAGATAGGAAATATGACCTAAAGAACTTTGACCTTCAAAAGTGGGGCCTACTTATATTGTTCTTTATTTAGGGAACTTGAAAGTATTAGTAGTTTATACTCTTGGTTTTGTGGATCTTGTTTTTTTATTATCTTTCTTACAACACTAAAATAATTCCCTTGCATTGACCAGTCGCCTTATTCAAATTCAAATTGAAATGTAGAAACATAAACGAGCATAAATACACCATAAGGATCGAAATGATTTTAATAATTTAAAAATATATATATCATACAAAACATTAAGTTCCACATGATCTAATCTCTAGTACATATCCCACTTTTCCTTTTCCTATTTTTTCTTTTTGTGTATGTGCCACATTTATTCATTCTTCACATTTGTAAGAAGCAAGGATAAATTGGACACACAATGCAATGAAAGTTATGTGGTTATACCTTCTTTCAACTAACGGTTTTGTCCTCGTATTCAAGAAATATGGGAATTAGAATTTTATCACAAAATTGTGCCATCAATTGATAAGGTTTGTGATAATATTATATAAAAATGGGTATATAATGTTTCCTTACTAAATTTAAGTAAAGTGCACCCATAATTCTAGTTTTCCCACTTGATTCGAGGGAACATAACAAGGAACAATTGGTTTTTTTGGTATGGAATATGGAATAAATGTTTGAGAACCTGTTGAATATTTGTGAGATTTTTCATAGTGTTAGTAGTTCATCGGTGTCATTTGAAAAGGGCCCAAAATCATTGAATTTATGTGTTATCTCGAATCTTTACAAACATCATCGATAGTGAATGGGCGAGATTTCAAATTTTAGATTTAAGAGATCTTAAAATTTTAGTCGAAACTAACATCGACATTGATACAAAAATTTATTACAAATCTTCGAATAATTCCTCGATAAAACTATCGTTCGAGTTTTACAAGTTCACCAAGTTAATCTTTCCAAGTTCCAATGAAAAGTAATTGACATGTCTGAAAAAATTAACAATGTATAGTTTTGGAAAAAATTTCGATAGCTTTATTAGAGTCATTATGAAATGTGTTGAGAACAGTATTTAAAAGTTTGGACGATAACCTATCAGCATCGTTGCAGAACTCGAAGTACAATCTTTTAAGATGCGTGGATCATGTTATTGGCATTGTTACACAAGTTTAATTTCCAAATATATATCTGTGAATGTCGATAGCGTATCAGCTTACTTAATAATCTAGGATTTTAAATTTTTTGAGGAAGTTGTCCATAGTAATCAGGATTACTTTAAACTTTTAAACCAATCTTTCAAAAAAGTCGAAAGTGTTATAGATGAGATGTTAAAACATTGAAACAAAATCTTCTACCAAATCATCAATAATAATAATAATAAAGAATATTAGAACATGATTCCCTATCACAAGCTCAAGGACGTAAAAAAATGTTCAGAACCATAGTTCTAAAAACAGGTGTTATGAACTTTTATAAAAACTTGTGTTCTGAAATTGTTTATAGAAAACCAAAAGGTAGAAACACAAAATTTCGAATAATGGAAATTAAACTTACTCCTAGCACACAAAATTTTGTGTGGTTACACATAGCTTCAATAATAAAATTGAATAGAATTCATTACACATAAAAAAAATCATTCTATTACACATAATACACACTAGTTTATATAGATATATAGTTGGATTCGGATCTAACTAATCCTAAATATAAATAGGGATGTTGAGAGAATATCTCAACAATCTCCTACAAAATATCAAACCAATTCCAAACTTAGCACACAACACTAATGGAAGCATTATCTCTAACACTCCCTTTTAACGTTTACATTACAAAACTTACAAACAAATCACAAATTACATTATTCTCTTGTCCTATTTGGTCTTCCTCGGCTCTTGCACCCACTCTAAAATCTTACGGTTTATGCTCTTTCTCCTCCACAGCTTTGAAGGCTCCCACTTGACTCATTTAAACTGCAACAACTTCTGCATAAAGAAATTGTAGTGACTAAAAATATTTAATACTTAACTATGCCAAAGTACATAGCTCGCTGAGTTTGACAAAGAAGTAGCCAAGTAATTGGACCGATCTATGGAGATACTTCCATCTATTAAACGCATAGCTCGTTGAATCCAACATGATCTAGGAGAATACTAGTCATACAAGTGACCTTCACAAACACACATAAACTCTTTCTTCTCCATGAGGTAACAAAATGTTGTTGCTGACATACATAGCTGATTGTATTCATTAAAAAACACGAGCTATTCACAGATTGGAGAGAGAGAGGATGCTCACCCAATAAAAAAAAAATGCTAATATATAGTTAATAGGAAACTTTCACACATACTATCAATGTCCACACCAATATTTGATGACCCAACCTTACAATCTTTAAATTTGCTAGTGGTGAAAACATTGCAAAAATAGAAGTTCGTTGTAGTTGTCATATGCAATATGCATGCGCCATCTCCCAATAAATTTGCAACTGGTTTTCTTCGTGGCCCGTATAACACTTTCCACAGCTCCCGATTCCACATTGATGACAGATGACAAATGCACTGATCTAGTATAAAACAATCGGTTTCCAAAACGTCCACAACAACAACAGAAATTGAGATGTGCTTTCTCCTCCTCTCTAAAAGACGAATTCTGATTGATCGATAACATAGCAGCACCATTGAATAATTATTAGACTAAGCCTGGGCATCGCCTCCAAACAATTGAAATGCTTTATCCTTGTGATTGCTCAATCTTGCGAAAGACTCTCACCTACAGATGCCAAGATTCCAATTTGTCTATGGGTTGAATCTATGGCAGTGATGGAATTTCAGCAGCGGATTCAAATGTGATACAACAATATCCAACAGCGATGCCTCGTCCCCCTCAACACGAGCGATGGCTCCTCTCTGGGATTACAGATCGACGCCTCAACAGATCAGGCACTCTGCTTCTGCTCAATCCACGGGAAAGGATCCACAACGTCAAGATCGCCAGAATAGTCACACAAATCTGTGCAGGGATCACTAAAACTGATAAAAAAATTCACTCACACAGAAGATATCTATGCTTACATACCTACACTAACATATTTCTACTACTCAAATTAATCTAACATCTCTCACACATTCCTGGCCCTCTGGTAAGGGATCTAAGCCAAATCGGGCTCTGATATCAAATAAGAAAATTGAATAGAATTTATTACACACAAAAAAATCATTTTATTACACATAATACACATTAGCTTACATATCTATAGATATATAGATAAACTCAGATCCAACTAATCCCAAATATAGATGGAGATGTTGAGAGAATATCTCAACAAACTTCTACAAAATATCAAACCAACTGCAAACTTAGCACACAACACTAATAGAAGCATTATCTCTAAAAACTTCTATGTTCATTATATCACCCCTTCCTTTCCCAGCTCACCCCAACTTTGAAAGAATATACTAACGCTCCTTGGACTACAAACTTGCACAACAACATAAAATGTTGATGGTGTATATGGATGGGCCTCATTTCCTTTCTCATCCCTTAAATGACGGCGATTGCATACAACAAGTTACCGAACTGCGTTTGAGATAGAAAATAATAGTTCTAATATTATTGTTATTCTAATTATTATTATTATTTAGAAATTAAATAAAGAATCATGTAATTATTATTACTAATATTAACATTATTAGTATTAATAATGATAATATTAATAATAATAATAATAAATATTATTATTATTTTTAGTATTATTATTATTATAATTATTAGTAATAGTATTATTACACCTGTGATTATGGTATTCTTAAAATTGTTAAATTGTTTTTTTAATAATAAGAATAATAATAAAACAAATAAAACTAATAATAATTAGTAATATCATATTTTAATAATAATAATAATGATCATAATAATAATAAATTGAATTAGTATTATTATTAATATTAATATTAATTATTTTATTACAATAATAAATAATAATAATAGTAATAATAATAATAAAATATGATGATGATGATGATTACACCTAGGATTATGTGATAATGGTTATATTAAAATTATTAAATTGTATCTTTAACAATAATAATAATACTAATAATAGAAATAATATTATTCTTATTTTTTCCTCGAAATATTATTCTTATTATTATTAGTAATAATATTATTAAAATAAAAGAGAAACAATATTATTTTTTAAATGTGTATAGTAGTGTATAATAGTGTGATAAAATAATACGGAAAAAAAGTAAAAATAAATTTTTTTTTAATAGTAAACAAATGAATAATTATTTTTGTATTTTTCTTTTGTAAATATTATTTTTTTTAAATATTTAAATTATTGTATTTAAAAGTAAACATCAAAAAAATATAGCTTTAGAAAATATGTTTTTGTATAATATTTTATTTTTTGAATATTTATTTCATTTATTCACAATAAATTTTTCTGGAAATGAATTTCGTGGGTATGGTTGACATGGTCGACCATACCCATGCTTAAAGATGGACACTATGGTCAACCATGAATGTTAACCATGGTCATCTCCAACATGGTTGGCCATATGCAACGATGAACATGACCATGGTTGATGATGACATGGTTAATTATTTTGAGCCTATTTGAACACATGGTCAACTTGGAAATGGGAAGCATATCTTTGACATGATGTAGTCAATACCACCATCATGACATCCATGATTGACCAAGTTACCACAGTCAACCATGGTTGACATCCATAAGCATGGATGACAATACTTGAACATAGTCATGAAAAGCACAGATTACATGGTCACCCATGGTCATGTCATACTTTGCTTCATCTAGTTTGTATACCATGGACATGGTTGACTTGGTTGTGAGACCATGGGCATGGTTGACATGATTACCATACCATGGTCATGGTTGACATGATTGTGATATTATGGACATGGTTATCATGGTTCAGCATGTTGAACCAAGGTGTCAATATTGTTTGACGTACTTGGCATGACCATACTTGGGCATGCTTGACATTGTTGTGTTTATTGGCCATAGTTTTCTTGTCTATAATGTTTGACGTGATAGTCACAGTTGACCTGCTTCAATGGTTGCTATGTTTGAAGGTATAGAAAAATTTTGTCACGATCTACAAAACGTTTTTCGGTATATGAAAACTTTATCAATAGATCTAAAGTTAGTCGGTATATGTAAAGTTTGTCACTATATTAAAAGTGGGTCGCTATGGTTTTATGGTAAGCTGAAAAGTGTTGCCGCTTTATGAAAAGGTTTTAGCCATATAAAAAGTTTGTCTCTATATCAAATGTTTGTGGCAATGGTTTTATGATATGAAGAGTTTGTCGCTATATCAAAAGGTTTCCGCTATATTAAAATCTCGTCACCATGATTTATGAATAAGTCAAAAGTCTGTCGCTGTATAAAGAGTTGTTCGCAAAGACAAAAGTTTGTTGATATATGTTAACTTTGTCAGTATAAGAAAATTTTGATGCTATGCCAAAAGCTTGTCATGATGGTTTTATGATTAGATCAGAAGTTTGTTTGTATATAAAAAGTTTGTCACCAGAGGAAATGTTTGGCGCCATGGTTTTATGATTATATGAAAAGGTTGCCGCTATACCAGAAGTTTGTCAATATAGTGCAAATGTCGCTATGGCTTTATGATGAAATAAAAAACATTGTCGCTATTTCAAAAGTTTGTCCCAAACTAAAAAGTTGCTCGGTATAGTTTTATGATTAATTGCTAATGTTGGTGATTGTATGAAAAGTTTGGCGGTGCATTAAAAGTTAGAGGCTATATTAAAAGTTTGTCATTATCGTTTGTCGAAATGGTTCCATGAATGGCATTATAGTAGTAACATTATTTGTATCAAACGTTTCTCGCTATGGTTTTATGATGACACCAAAAGTTTGTCACTATATGAAAAGTTTGTCGCTATAGAAAAAGTTTTGCACTATTTAAAAAAATATGTCGCTATATTAGTCGCTGTATAAAATGCTTGTCAGGATATGGAAACTTTGTTGATAAAGTAAACGTTCTAGTTGCTATGGTTTCTAAGTATATCACAAGTTTGTGTGGTTTCTGTGGTTTTATGATGACACCAAAAGGTTGTCGCTATATCAAAAGTTTGGCACTATATGAAAAGCATGTCGCTATTTCTCGCTATACCAAAAGCTAGTCGGTATATACAACGAGTGGTGCTACATTAAAAGATTCTAGATAATTTTTGTCACTTTGAAAATGTGTCGTTTTACCAAAAGTTTGGGGCTATAGAAAAACTTTGTGGCTATATTAAAAGGCTTGAAGCTATGGTTTTACAAATGTATGAAAAGTTTGAAGGTATAGCAAAAAGGTGTCACGATCTATGAAACGTTTGTCGATATATGACAACTTACTCGGTACATCTAAAGTTAGTTGCTATATGTAAAGTTCGTCAGGATATTAAAAGTGGGGCACTATGGTTTATTTCTCATGTCAAAAGTTTCGCCGCTTTATGAAAAGGTTCTCGCCATAAAAAAAGTTCGTCGCTACATGAAATCTTTGCCGCAATGGTTTTATGCTTAACTGAATAGTTTGTCCCTATATCTAATTTGTGGCTACCCTAAAAAGGTTCACGCTATATTAAAAGATTGTCTTCATGTTTTATGATTAAGTGAAAAGTATGTCGCTACATAAAGAGTTGTTCGCAAAATCAAAACTTTGTCCATATATGTCAAGTTTGTCGGTATATCAAAAGTCTATGGATTTATGATGAATTAAAAAAAGTTGTTGTTATTTCACAAGTTCGTCCCAATATGAAAAGTTGCTCGGTATGGTTTTATGGTTAATTCCAAATTTTAGCAATTATATCAACATTTTGTCGTTGTATTTAAAGTTAGATGGTATAAAATAGTTTGTAGTCATCGTTTGTCACAATATTAAAAGTTTGTTGAAATTGTTTCATGAATGGCATTAGAGTAGTTACATTATTCATATCAAATGTTTCTCGCTATGTGAAATGTTTGTGGATCTATGACAAGCTTACCGCACTGTTTCTTTATCATATGCAAATTCTTCTGTATATGAAAAGTTGGTCTCCATTGTTTTATGATTATAAAATCACAGGGTAAAAATAAATATTATTATATCAAAAGTTCGTCGCTATATTTGTTGAAAGTATGTCATAAATGAATATGCACTTTGACAATTTGGGCAACAAATATTATAAGTTTTGAGTGATAACAATATCAATAGTGCAGTGCGATATCCTGAATTGAACATGACCACATTTACTTGCCATTTAACATGTTGAAAGAAACAAAAAAGAAACCACAGTATAGTACTGTCAATTGCAAACAAAATAAAGGCATCATTTTTTTCTTTCAAAAGTAGAAACGCACAGTTGAAAATGTAAAAAAAAATTATTCAACTACATTTGACAGAGTTCCCAAAAATCATGAACTTGCCTAGAGTTGACCATAAAATCGGTCATTAAAAAATACATCAAATATTCAAATTTTAATTAAAACTATATTCATATACATCAATGTAAATCCAAACCATTATAAAGAAGGGGGCATAAAAAAAATTCTCTTGAAAGTTGGCTAGGTCTTACTGTTCTGGCCTCCATGTGTTGTCACACTAGGTAGTACAACACATGAAATTATGTTTTTGGATTGGACTTAGTGATAGGTATGATTTACCCATATAAGAGAAGTTGGAACTGAAGCTTCCATGGTTCTAATTAAATGAATCATTTTACGTAATGATGATGATCATGTACTATTTGAAAGGATAATAATTGGACTCCTCAATAGTAATATAAGAATCAACTATTTAAAATAGGAAAATAAATTACTAGCCATTTATTTTGTATTCTTAGAAACCTTGAGGTACTATTCTCATTTTTCTTAAAAAACTTGAAGCACTACTAGTCGTATTTATTCAGTTACCCCTTATAACTATGCTATATTTTTTAGATTTAAAAGATGTGTCCACATTGCTATTGATGGTGATGGATTGAGTCACCATGTGTTTGTACTACTGGTTATTTTTGTGATTTGTGGGTTTTTAAGAGTTATGCCATACCTTTAAAATAGTGCTAGAAATAAAAAGGGGTATTAAAAATGCCATGAAAAAATAGATACATAAAATATTTGGTAAATTTAGTTTTATTTTAATTAGAATGATGTATTGAGAGAGGGGTTCAAAAAAAGGATTTTGAGGGGTATTTTTCAATATTTAATGAAATTAGGGGTATTCTTTAATCTCTCATGAACAAACATGCTATGGTGCATGTTCACTTAGTGAAGCTCCCATGGGTGTTGCCTCTAAGAACCTCATGAGCATGGACAACTAAGTGTGTTTTTCCTAACTTTCATTGATATATAT
>LPNX010572883.1:442972-480718 GCA_001517045.1 Pseudotsuga menziesii
CACTAAGGAAAAGTCACGTTCCCCTCCTCTTCTTTCTTTCTCTTCACCTTGTGCCAATGCATGGTATCTCCTTTCCCATTTGATGTATGTGTGTTAATTGATTGGGAGCACATTCATCTCATAGGCCTCACCGAGGTTTTATTAACATCACCATTTCTATGTTGCTTCCACATTTCTAGTGGGGTCTTGGCACTAGGCCCTCACTAGGAACCTTTTTAAATATGGTTGCATACATTTGCAATGCATTGTTGTTATATGTAAACGGTACCCTCAATACTAAAATAGAAGTTACACACATACACTAAATTACACATAGTTGCGTCCCAATGTAAAGGGGTGGAAGAAGGGTATTACATTCCCCTTCTTCTTATAATAACGTTGACCTCAATGAAATTTTCTTAGGTGTAGCAGATCAGAGAATGGTGCTCACTTCTAAAGTTTAAAGCATTAGATCAAAAGAAACACTGCATCTACTACTAACGACTTTATATTCATGCATAGATTCAACCTGCAACTATTTTTACATCCAAAGGAATGTTGTTTAACACACAAAAACATGTAATTTATGATATTGTTGAATATGTACCAAATGGAAACTGAAGCATAAAAAATCAATAAATTATCTATAACATAAGACACCAACGTGATACTTATATGAGATAAGCATATAGTTAAGTTGTCTAGATACCATGGGGAAGGTTTTGTATATTGGTTAATGATATATGAACATACATAATACATAATACATCATGTTAAATAATTTGAGCTACCATAGAGAAAGTTTTGTATATTAACTTATAATCTATATACTCACAGAATATATAATAATGTTAAATAATTTAAGCTAACATATTTCATGAATCTCAACAATATAAAGTCATCCCAATTACTTTAACATATTTCATGAATATTTCATGAATCTCAACAATATAAAGTCATTCGAATTACTCCAACTCCCGCTCCCACTAAAGATTATTTCATATACATAGTTAATATTTTTGCATGCAAAGGAAGGCCATTGAAATTTTATAGGATGACATGAATTTTTGCTATAATCTTGTATTTTATGACCTAATATAAAAAAATTAATTACTTTTTATTTGGTAATGTAATATTAAGTTAGACTTAAGATTACCTAACAACATCTCCCCAATACTTTGAGTAAAGTGTCTTGCTCATATTTTACCATCATTCAATCAATAATGATAAACTATTATTACTCCTCTGGGTACCATCATTCAATCAATAATACACAAATATTATTGCAGTCACAGAGAGATATTATTGTTGCAATACTGCTCACAATTTGAATTTATAAATGTGTGAATTGTCCTACGAAAGCACTGATGTACTCTATTTGGTAATGATGCATCATAATCATCCTTTCCTTGAGAGG
The DNA here is from genome assembly GCA_001517045.1 of Pseudotsuga menziesii. Classification (NCBI taxonomy): domain Eukaryota; kingdom Viridiplantae; phylum Streptophyta; class Pinopsida; order Pinales; family Pinaceae; genus Pseudotsuga; species Pseudotsuga menziesii. The sequence continues at coordinate 444,369 of LPNX010572883.1, forward strand.
ATGATGATATTATAGAATCTCAACATTGTAATTCTAGCAATAACTCATACGCAAGATGATGATTGAACCATTTGTCTTTTGGCCACAACTAAATGATCAATTATGTACATGACAGAAATAATGGGAGTACAATCTCTATTTGTATTGCCACATAGAAATCCCAACATGTAACGCTATCACTTGCATATATGATGATGTCAAGATTTCCTAAATATACAAGTTCTTAACGATGGTTGGCCATAGATATTCCAAGTAACTTCGTTCACAAGGATTCCCAGATTACAATATGATGTACAAACAAAGAAAAAGATTCAATTCGATGTAAGTTAGGCGACCCCACACTTGGAAAGAAATATTGTGAATTCATGCAATCTTTACAGATTCAGTATACCACATTCTAAAATAAATCTTTTGAATTCAAGCAGTGTTTACAGATTTCATAGGGTCCTTGGCTATCTTAGCTCTGGCCTTCACTAGTTTGTCAAGCTCTTCAACCCCTCCCACCATTTCAACTCCCTGCAAGGACCGAGAAACTCATAAATTAATAACTTATAAAACTAGATTCAGCCTTCTTATAACATAACTTCATGGAGCATTTTGATTATGCAATTTCAACAAACTGCAATTACAATTTCAACAATTCTGGTTGAATTTTGATCAAAATTTTGGCCAAAAAATGGTATAAATAAACTTCTAAAATTTAGCCCACTCCATAATACATAACCAGAAAAAGAATAACCAAAATAAGTTGATTCACTAAATACAAGGAGTTGGGCAGCAATGACGCGACTCACTTTGGGTCCTAGGAAAAGACCATACAGAACTCCATCAAACTTATCTACATGGTGGAGCTGCAATTGAATTCCAACATGTGGAAAATATGATCAACTTTATTTCAATCATTTTCTGTGTTTTTTCTTGTTCACAGAGGAAGAATATTGACAAACCTGATGTGCAGCTCCAACCCTCTGAAGATATGGGACATTTGCAATGGGCCCCACAGGAAAACGACGATGGACAAGGCCATCATGCACAAACATATATGCCATGCCAAATACAGTGATCCCCAAGCCCTGAAAAAACAAATAATTCAGGCATTCCCCTCACAAAACTGATATTGATTTGCTTTCACATAATTAAAGTCTTAACTTCCCCATGGCTCCAAGACTATTGGAATAATAATGTTTCTACAGGAAAACCATAAACAGATGATGAAGAAACAAAAACACCCATAAAAAGATGATGAAGAAATGAAAAACACCCAAAAATTTTAATACAGGTTGAGGACATTGGGATCAAAACTTACAACACCAAAGCACAGTCCTAGCACAAAGCCTTTCTAGCACCGCAGGCTTCCTTCATGCCTCAGAACAGCTTGTCTGAGAGATCAAGATGACAAGTCTTGTTATCCGGCTCAATAACTGGAATCACAGGTACTGTGCTCGAACCACCTGGCTGCGCTTTTGCATCAAAATAAATGCAACCATCATAATGGGAGACATACCTTTAGTTGCTCTGGAAGTGCGCTGAGGCCAAAATCAGATATTTTCACATTTCCTTTTTCATCCACTTTTTCGGGCTGATCATTCATTTTCAACAATTAATGTTTATGTCAAATAAAAAGCTAAGATGATTTTAACTTTTTTTTGGATGGGGTGAGAAAATCTCTATGAATTTTGAAGGAATTTTTAAAATTTTAACTAACATTTAAATTCCTAAAAAATATTATACATAATTTATTTATGCATTCAAAAATACTGTTTAAATAACACAAAATTATGAATTCCGATCAAAACATTTCCAAATAACCATCAACGCCTTACTGAAAATTCCAAATCCTCAATTTTTTAACTTATTGCATAGAATAAAACAAAAAATCTCACTGCTATACCTTCAAATCTCTATGGTAAACACCCCTGCTATGGCAATATCCTATGGCGTCAATAAGTTGTTGGAAATACTTTCTCACTTCGACTTCTTCCAGCTTGTCATTATACAACTGCATATACAAAAGAGATTGTTGTCAATCACATGAATGCAAAAACTGCAAACTATTTGCTATCACCCGCCTTGTAGTTGCCTGCTTGAGGTGGATCCAGGATGGATGGTAGAGGGGTAAGCAACTAAGGGGTGGAACCACGACTGTCTAGACTCCCAAATGGATGGTTGTCACGCCAATCAAGGCATCCTTCACTTTAGGTTATCCTAGTCTAGGACAACAATGGGGGAGACCCGGATCTGCTCCCGACAGGAGAGATCAGACCTAGACACCAGAAGAAGATCAGATGGGGCTTCAGGGTACTTAAGGTGCAAGGTGAATGGAAACCCTCGCTCTAGGGTTTAGGTACTAGCAACTTATGGAGGTGACCACTGTCTTGGGAAACGTAACTATAATAGGGTAAACAAGGACAGAGTTTGGACTACCTAGTACCTAGAAATCAAACTCAATGAAAGGTATTTGAGTTATCAGTAAATGTTGGTAAAGGGCAAGGCTAAGACCCTAAGGGTAGCGCTAGCTAGGATTTCAGTGCTTTGTATGCATTAGGAAATGGAGTCAGCAGTAAACCAATGTTTTAGAAAACCCACCTGGGAGACACCTCGATCTATGAACCAGAAAGTAGTTGGTCCAGAAAAGCTAAGGTACAGGAAACCCAGCTCAATGGATGACTAGCGCTGGGGCTTGGGAGGACAGATCTGCAGTTTCAGGGTCACTAGGAGGCTAATGGATTAGCGTTGAGGAAGAAAAAGGGTCATGGAGACCTGATCTACAAGCCCAAATTAGGAAATCAGCAGAAAAATCAGATCTAGAAAAGTCAAAATCTGATGATGGGGCTAGGAGGCTGAAAACTGATTTTTCAGATATAGGGAAAACCAGGAGGAATTAGCACAGCGTTGGGGGTGTTCTAGGATGCTTGGGACCTGATCTATCAGCCTATGATGTCAGATTTCAGAAAAAACTTACTTCCTAAAAAGGCCAATTTTTAGTGAGGGCGCTAGGGCAGTTTCATTCTATTTTTCAGATATCGGTCAAACTGTTGAGCCTATTGACAGCATTGGGGTTGATTTGGACTTCCCAAGACTCGATCTATCCATCTGTGAAGTCAGAAATCAGAAAAACTCAAAACCCTAGCAGGTCAATTTTTTCAGTGGGGGGTTATGTAGTTTTCTGCTGAAAAATCAGATCTAGGTCAATATATGAGTAATTTGATCAGCATTCCAGTTGATTTAGTTAGGGGGAGGCCCGATCTATGAAACCCAGAAATGGTTTGGCAAAAGATCGAATGGTTCCCTGATTATTTGATTTTTTAGGTTTTTATGGTTTAGGAGTTTTCAGAAAAATAATTAAATTTCAACAAGGTACAATGGAATAAGATCGAAAAGAAGAAATTACCTGTGGATCTTACCTATATAAGCTTGTATAATTCTATAACAATGACGATCCTAGCTATCCCGATCAATCCTGGAAGATCCCTGTGATTTCTATGTCATATGCATGCTCCAAGCCACCAAAGCGCCCCCCTACCCTGCATGAGCAAACATCAACCATATCAGATTTGCACATACAAAATAAAGAAACTGAATGCTACAAGACAGTAAAATGAAATAATCATAGATCACAATGAAACTAATGAAAACCCCCTGATCCAAGACGAAGAGAACCGAGCAAGTTGAGGCCCCCCTACAAAAATGCTCCATCCAAAACGCCCTCTTATAGACAAAACAATGATAGCCACACACAAAAAAATAGATCTCACGAGAATTTCCACGATTCTAGTAAGCTGAAGACAAGCTAATCACCATTTGATCACATCAGATGCAAAGCAAATCTAGAAAATTTCCACAAAAAAATTCTTTCTATTATTCATATCAAAGAGCCAAAGACCCCTTACAAATGAGAAGCTATCTCCTTTAAATAGAAATGAGAGAACCTTAATCATAACCAAATCCTAACCACTTTCAAAATGAGTGGCTAAGATTAAAAGATGAAATGTTCTAATCAATGGTTGAGATGAGCTCAACATACAATACATGGATCAATATAACCATAATTTATCAAAGTGGACTAACCCACCCAACAAGAAATAAATGAAAGCACATGGTGGGTCCAAGGAGTGTTTGAATAACTCCCTTTGGGTGTCCCCATGGCACAATAAATAATATAACAATTTAATTCTTTGACTTTTATGCCTCCTTGAGGAAATCGTGAGCCTCCAAAAAGAGCTCCAGAAAATAATAATAAATGCCCAAAAAATAGGTGTGGGCCCAATAAGGAGCTGCAACTGCTGGAGAAGGTGTGGAGGACATCACTCTCATCATCATGACTCATCCCATGTCATTTACTTGCCTCAGTAGCCCAAATCGATTTCTTCAATAGCCATTTAATCATTTTTTAATCTGCCTCGGGAAACATGAACCTGCCAAAACAGCCTCTAAGGGTGCCTGCATTTCCAAACTAAGCCCACCAGGGTCTCTAGGATGGGGGTACAATGGCACAAACAAGTGGTTGCACCCCCCTATGCCCATACAACGCCCTAGGAGATCCAACTGAAACATCTCCCTGCTCAAACAAATCAATCTGTAAACAAAAAATGCATCAGAAAAGCAAAATAAGCCTAATCACATCTATAAGGCCTGGAATTGGAAATAAATTGTCTCATTGGACTTAGAGAGTCCCAATCCATCAAAGGTGTATACTCATACCCCTCATAGGTCTCTGTCTAATCATCAATCATAACCAATAAACAATATAACCATCTATGAATAATCAGACACCAATAATAACTCATAATAGATCAATCTGCTGCAAGTATTAAGAGTTTAAACCATGCTCTACAACTCATTTGCATAACGAAATCAACAAGTAGCATTCATTTCACTGGCGGTACATCAACAAATACTTATAAATATCAGGCTTTATTTATTATTACTTAGACTCGGACTTTTAAGACTATACTCACTTCATAGCTGTAGTCATTTTGCTAGTGAAGGGTGAAAGGTGGAAATGACAAGGCTAAGGCAAAGGATGACCTCCTACTCAACATCATGACACTTTGGAGAAGGAAAGGGAGAACTCACTATAACCAATACTGGACAAACAACAACACAAGGAATGGCAGTGCCTCACAAATGGATGAGTTGTTTAGAGAGTGCTTATTCAACTTAGGCATCATGTCTACATCAATCTTGATCCAATTTCATTAGGATCACATTTTATTCTGTGGCCTTTTTGGCCTATATGAACCATTTGGGACTTCACCAATGCTCAAAAGCACAGCTAATCGCAGCTTTCATCCGGGCCATATTTAATTTTAACAAGGTCAGCAATTCTTTGATATAACATTTTTTTAACCATTGCTTTTTGGACCTTTTCTTATACTCTTCAAGGAGTATTTTAGCATTTCATTGCTCTTGCCCTTTTTGCCTATGTTAAGAAACACAGTTTTACAATTTTCATTTTCCATGGACGCATATTTCAATAAAAGTAGTACATGAGCTTTCAGTTTTAGCCAACAACATCTCAAGTGACTAGGGGGGATTCTGCACAGTGCCAAACATCAGGACAACCGACCAGAATGATTTAGTCATACTATCCAACTTACCATAGGCAAGTTTTGTCACCAACTCAGAGCCGAGACACAATGTAAACAAGGAGGCTTGTCCAACAAAGGTTCTAGCAGGGAAAAAGGTCCTCTATGCCACAAGTCAAGAAGTTAGTCGGGTTGAAAATTAAACTAGAAGGTAATGGATGGATGAAGACAATGAAATGATGGAGCCAACACTAGCAAGTCAAAACAATGGTGGGAATGACTACCTCTATTCTCCCTAAGGAGGGTAAAACCAATGAGTATAGATCAAGAACTTCAAATCCAGAGTAAGGACATCAATACATAGTATAATATACAACCAAGTCCATATAAATATGACCGCCAGATTATGTTACCACAAGTCAATATATGTCACAAGAATCAATATAAGAGCAATAATAACCACAACACCATATAAAATACTGAGTCATATCCATGCAATATAATCCATTTGAAACACCATATATCCAATGAGAAAGTACTGATATAACACTAGGCATCCACTACTGCTCTGAAATAACATAAATGGCTATATCAGTCCTCAAATTTGAGTGTCCTGAGACTCAGTCTTGGCATGGGAGAGTACAATAGTCCACTAATACAAAAATGATCCATCAGAAATGCTCATCTCAGCATCTCATATGTAAGAGATTTGGATGAAACATGTACTGTTTCTGAAAATAGAATATGCTAGCCCAGCTACTATATATGTGATAACACTATTAAAGTACGGCAGGTAGACGCGATTGAAGATCGTACTCACAAGTGTTTCCATCAATTCACCTCCTATGACAAATTCAAGAACAATATATATCTTCTTCTTATTCTCCAAAATTTGTTTCAGANGCAGGGAGACGCGATTGAAGATCGTACTCACAAGTGTTTCCATCAATTCACCTCCTATGACAAATTCAAGAACAATATATATCTTCTTCTTATTCTCCAAAATTTGTTTCAGAACAAAATTGGCAGTATTTAAATAAACCGATATGCTTCCAAAATATGCACCCCAGGTCAATAAAATTTTCGCAATCCAAAAGTGCGGGGTACCTCGTATAATCTCACGACATTTGGATGCTTGATGAGCTTCAGACTGCAAATTTCATGCTTGATCTGCAAACATGGGAATGACAACCAAATCAGAGGCCAAATTGGGAAGAAATGATAGATGTAGACAAAATCATATCCTTTGTTCAGGGAGTTGAGTTCTTACTTGGTCGACGATCTTGCAGTGGAAAACCTTGTCTTTTTCTAAAATTTCGACGGCATAGCTCCTCCTTGTTTCCACATCAATGGCGTACTTAACTTTGGTGAAATTCCCTTCTCCAAGAGTCTGCCCTAGTTCATACTTTCCGATCCGGTTATTAAACTTCATTCCCCTAATTCTGCTTATCATGGTAAATCCCCTGAGTCACCGATTGATGGTAAAGCCGAAGAATGAATTCCCAGTGGCTAACACAACGATGGATTATAATCTGTATTCTGCATCTAGATCAGTCTGAACACCAGGCGGGGTTGGGAAAGTCCCGAGCATAAAACCCAATCTCATGGCCGAGCAGAAAACCCCTTTGTTTTCGGCAGCATACATGTGCGCTCGCGTCCCTTTTACTTTAGGTGCCAGCTGGTTTAGTTCATCCAAAACACTTCGCACTCCTATTTAGTTAATTCAAGTAACACACTCCTGTTTAGTTAATCCAAAACTCTTCGCACTCTACTCCCAACTCCACTCCCATGCGTAAAGCAAATCCGACCATTCAATTTGGTACACAAACAAAGAATATCCGATTTCCTTCAATCTGACCCGCGCAAACCTAATTACTAATTAAAAACATGCCATCATGTATAAACATACAATCGTGTATAAAGAGAAAAGTTAATACTATAATTACGCCTATAAACGTAACAATTTCGAAAGGCAATGCAAGGGAGGGGCACTAGATTGTATTCGAAATGCAATTTCAAGCACGCAAGTTAGAGGTTGGCAAGATCTTGAAGGTGGTATTGAATGTCGACATAATGACACATTGAAGGTGATGGTATGCGACGAGATTTCGACATAAGGACAGTCGTTGACAAGGCATGGGGTCTACAGGAGGTGACATAAAACACTAGCCGCAATAGAGTGGAGGAGCGAATACCTGAGTATTTTCAAGTTGTTGGCGATGGACTAGGCATTGAAAAAGGCAATCGAAAGTGGGCCAAATTGTTGGTCAATCCTTCAGCAAAAAATGTGGTCTATCGACAAGCACTAATAAAAAATGTGGTCTATCGAGAAACACTAAGTTAATTAGACTTGTCCTAAATGAGTATAATTGTAAATATAGTTTTATAAATATATTAATGTCTCTAAATGAGTATGATTGTAAATATAGTTTTATAAATATAAATATATAAGAAATTTTTTTTTTTAAATATTAATCCCAAAATTTGAATTATTTTATTTTAATTTTTAAATAATTAAATAAATATTTAATTATAACACATTTTTAAAATATTATTTAAAAATTCATTTGTGATTTAAGTTCAAATATTAAATGATTTATCCACAATCAACCAGTGATTGTGCTTGTAATTAGTGAGATCATCGAGGCCAGCGATACATGATGAGATCATCGAGGCCAGCGATACATGATGAAACTGTACGGAGTATGACATTAATGCAATAACACCTAAAGAATAAGACATCATGACATTCTATATATTCTGCTACGCGAGTAGTGATCAAATTTGAAGGGTGGGTCTTAATTTTAATTGGAAGGGTATTTATTCTTTCAGCTTTTCAGAAATAAGGAAATATAAATAATTGTTCTTTAATTGAGAAGTATAAATTAGCCAAACTTTTTTAACAAAAAAACAAATATTGTTTTTGAGTGCTTGTTGTGAAAGCATACATGTATGTGATAGAGGGGCCAAAGTCAACTGCAACTCACTGTATCTCTAAGTCTCAACACCCTTTTTAAATTGAACCAGAATACCAAAATAAGTTTATTAATGATTAAATTTGAGAAAGTTATAGGTGTGTGTAATTAAGTGCTTGGGGCTCTAAAATTTGTTATATTTTGTACCATGTTCACTGAATAGATAGTCATCTATAAGAATTTAAATTATTTAATGAAAACAATTAATGTTTATAATCTCTATTCCTAAAACATTTTCCATGGTGCAGGCCACTACCCTCTTTAGTGTCTTACCAAAAGGCATGATAATGAAGAAGAAGACCTAAAATTATGGACTTCACCTTCAAAGAATCCCTTGCAATCACATTGGTAAGGACACATCCAACATGTCAAATCTCAGTTGATACTCTTAATTAAAGACTCATAAGATAAATTTAATATAAGACTTATAGTTGTATCTTACTCTTTGAGTCTTGACACATTTAACGTTTTATGGTTGTTTTTGGGCCTTGAACCAATTAGTATTATAAAGTGAGGATGTGAAGGCAAAATAATCCTTAGTTATGACTATGAGATGAGGATTTAAAGAAAAAAAAGAATGTAAAAAAAAGAGAAATTTATATAAATAGATAATTTTAAAAGTTGCACTTCTTTTGAAATAAATGTAATAAATGTTGTGTTGTTGATATAAACTATGCCCTATTCAAAGGGTAAAATTCAAATTTTAAATTTTTTTGAAGGACCATTTGAACTTTACACTTCTGGGTAGGGCTGTGAAGTGTTCAATTTTGAACCCGAGAGTCCAGACTCCACAGTTATTACTTTCCTAGTAATAACATAACTACAGTACTGGAAGGCGAGGAGTCGGAACAGCGAAGAGTTCATGCGCTCTGGGAAGGGTGATTCCATTAAACTTTTCAGTCATGTCCAATTCCTGCCCACGCAGGGGAAGCCTCCAGTTGAAACAGTGCAAGAGTTGTGCCACTGCAAACTCTATAACAAGCGTTCCCAGTTGCTGTCCGGGGCATCCTCTCCTTCCTGCTCCGAACGGAAGCCATTCAAAGTTTTCATGAGTTTTGTGGGGAAAGCCAGTAATTTCTGATTCAATTAGGAATCTCTCGGGCTTGAAACTTTGGGCATCCTCCCCCCATGACTTGGGGTTTCTTCCAATAGCCCAAAGGTTAAGCAGAACGCGAGTGTTTCTGGGGATTTGATAGCCCAAAACAGTGCAGTCCTCTGCAGACAACCGACTCGCAAACGGCACCGGTGGGTGGAGTCTGAGCGTTTCTTTAACCACGGCTTGTAAATAAACGAGGAGAGGCAGATCAGACTCACGCACCATACGCCCCATTCCAACTACGCGCCCCAGCTCGTCCTGAAGCTTCTTTAGCACTGGAGGGTTTCTCAACGCTTCGGACATTGCCCACTCTATGCTTGTAAAAGATGTCTCCATGCCAGCCCCCAACATATCCTGCCAACATCAATACAATATCATATATAAATTCATGATCATATTTTTTCTTTAAAGCCACTCGAATCTAATGCGTTTGAACATACAAAGAGAACGGCTTTTATGCTATCTCGTGTAATTTGGGGCTCCATATCTTGATCTGCAGAGGCAGCAAGTAGAACATCCACAAGATCTCGCGGGACGTTGGGGTCAATCAGCGCATTAATGTGTTCTTCTATTACTTTATCTAAGAAGCGATCTTGTGTGTTATGAACGTTCTTCAATCGACGGTTGAAACCTCGGAGATGAACCATCCAGGCCAAGCATGGTATGTAATCTCCGATGTGAAAAGAACCGCTTAATAGAAGAATTTCTTTGATCATTGAATCGAATCCAGTGCTGCCAATTACATCTTCGTCTGAATACTTCCTACCGAAGGCCATTTTGCAGATTATAGCATTTGTCAGAGCTGAGACGGTTTTGCTAATGTTTAAGGGGCGAGAGTCATCCTGGGGATGATCTAAACTTGAATTAATAATAGAGAGAATCATGGCAGAGACTTCCTCTTCTCTTATGAAGCTGAAGGAATCAATGCGTCTGGAGCTCAGCAACTGTAAAACGCACACCTTACGCATTTGCCTCCAGTAAGGACCATACGGAGCAAAGACGAGGCCAGAGCAATTATACGTCAAGTACTTAGCAGCGGCAGAAGGTGCTCTGCTGGCGAGAGGTTTATCATGGGTTTTGATAAACTCCTCAATCAAGTCACCGGAAGAGAGGACTAAGCTGAGAGCGTTGGAGCCGAGGCGGAAGGACATGAAAGGGCCGTATTTGAGAGAAAGAGCTGCCAGTGCTTGGTGGGGAAGCTTTCCCAGCAGGTGAAGGTTTCCAATAATGGGCAACGGGAATGGCCCGGGGGGCAGCACCGGCCTCCGCTTGCTGGGGTAGACAAAACTGAAGAAGCTCCATGCCACCACCAATGCAACCAGAGCTTCAATATAGAACTCTGAGTATTCCCAAACGGGCATAGTCACAAACCCCAACTCCTTGCCCATGCTTAATCACCCACCAACAATTAATAGCTCTCCTCGCTCTCCTGCTACCTGTATCCCCGAAGTTTTTGTTTAACGTCCAACAGAAACCTCAATTCTCTACACAGGAACTTCCTTCCAAACTTGAGTGCACTAATGGTGAAGGAAAACACCATTTTATAGGATATGTGAAGCATGGCAAGCCTGTCAATGGTCGATTTTTTCAATCTTTCATGCACTTGGTCAAAATCTTATTTTTAAGAATCGAGTAGAACAAACACTTTTCAATTTGTTTAAAGAACTGAGAAAAAACTACCAGTTTTCAGATTGTTTGAGGCACCTAGAAGGTCTTTAGAATACATAATTTGTCTCACCGGGTTATAGACTTGTTCAGTCCCGACCTCTTGGCTACACAAATATTTAACATCCAGCATAAACGTTTTTTTAAAGAGTGGAGAAGAAAAAACAGTTTTCATTTTGTATAAAGAACTGATAAAAAATAGCAGGTTTTAGATTGTTTGAGACGTCTAGAAGGTCTTCAAAATAAATAATTCCTCTCACACGGCTATAGACTTGTTCAGTCCCGAGTCCCGACCTCTCGGCTAGACAAATATTTAACTTTCAACATAACGCCAATTGATAATAAAAGTATCCAACATCAACGAATTCATGAAGCAATTTTCTTAAGCGACGGCTTGATAGTTACAATGCTGAAATCAATGATTGGTGAGAAAAACATAAGATTGTTGTTTCTGAAGGATGTCATGAAGTAATAGTGACAGCAGTTTATTATTTGCTCTGCCCTGAATTTCTGTAATTTTCCTGCAACGAATATATGATGGTCAGCAATTTTCAGAAACGACGGCTTGATTGTTGCAACGATGAAATCAGTGAATGGTTGAGAAAAACATAGAATTGTCGTGTAGGAAGGATTTCATGAAGTAATAGTGATCGCAGTTGGCTATTTGGTCTGCCCTAAATTTCTGTAATCATTCCCGCAACGAATTTATGATGGTCAGCAATTTTCTGAAACGACGGCTTGATTGTTGCAATTCTGACATCAATGATTGGTGAGAAAAACATAAGATTGTTGTTTATGAAGGATTCCACGAAGAGTATTCTAAACGGTCTAAGATCTATATCATTTTATTTGCATTTTTCTAACTACTTTTTACCCAGTCGGAATTGTTGTAATGATCACAAATATGTATGGTTGGATCATCAATTATGGGTGGTCGGAATTGCTCTCGTCACATTGGTTAGATCGTCAATGATTGGTAAAAAAAACATAATATTGTTGTTTATGGAGGAATTCATGAAGTAATAATGATCGCAGTTTGTTATTTACTATGCCCTAAATTTCGGTAATTATTCCCATCACGAATTTACTGATGGCTGTGGTTTTGTAGTTTATACGAAACATAAATATACACTAAATTTAAATAACCTCTTCCTACACATAGTATAATTATAATATCAATTTAAAAAACTTAAAATTATAATATCAATTTAAAAAACTAACAAAACCACAACTATTAATAACCTCTTCTCTTCTGTTAATGGTTGTGGTTTTGTTAGTTTTTTAAATTGATGTAATTTTAAGTTTTTTAAATTGATATTATAATTTTAAGTTTTTTAAATTGATATTATAATTTTACTATGTAGGAAGAGGTTATTTAAATTTAGTGTATATTTATGTTTCTTATAAACTACAATCTATGCCTATATGCACGTGAAGGGTCATGACATTACTTGAGATGAATTTGATTTAATATTATTATTCAAATTTAGTGTTAATTTATGTTTTTTATAAACTCCAACTTATGTATATAAGTTTGAAGAATCTTTAAGGTTAAAAAATGGTGAAAAATGGTGGAGGTTTTGTTTTTTTTATTACATTAAGGTTAATTAATATTGGGAATATGTTGCCAAGTAATTTAAAACTTGCCAAAATGCTGAGATGTTGTTAAAAGTAGCATAGAACCATTTTAAACTTGGATCTACCAAGTACCACCAAGAGGGATCTAATTTATTGAGGTTGGATCCCTCCAATGGCTTGGTACATACAGATTTAAGAAGGATCTATGGAAGTGAGAATTGTGGAATTATGAGGATCAACTTATGAAATCTACTAGAGAATATTATGATTAACACAACTTTGCAAAGACATAAAATTTCTTTGTAAACAATATCAATATTTGGTTGTTAAACAGTAATTAGGTGTGATAGTATGTACCTTAGCATAATTTTTTTGTGAATAGAAAAAGGTCTATTAGGACGAAAACAATCTAGTAGATGGTCTAGTTCTACTATATAATAATTATGTTAATGTTATCAAATGTGTTTTCTATTTTACATCAATCCCTTTTACTTGCATTGGAGTCATGACTAGGAAACATCTTCCTCATATTTGTTGGAAAGACTACTCTTGACATGCGTTCATGTTGGTGTGGCTATACAGTAAAGTTGGACGTCTCCATTTTTAATTTTGATTTTAGGAACTTCTGTTGGAATTAGTCTTTCCCTAGAGTTGGGTATGTTTGTGTGTTGATATTGATAATAGTTGATGCATTTTTGCTTTTGGATATTTAACAGTCTTAGGAAAGCATTGTGTTGAAGTATTATTTATCTGCATAACAAAAGTGGCACTTATGTTCATTCACTTGGCACTTTATCCACGGACTCTAATTTTGTCTCTATAGTGAATAAATCATTCCAAGAGTGAAGTGTAAAAGTCTATATACAACTATGAGCCTTCTCCATGCAAATATCAGGCCTCACAATTTTTTACTTCTTCTTTATTGTCAAAGAGAGAAAAAATGTGCAAAACATGTGGAATGAGACATTATGTCATTGCAATGTCTTGGATATTGCATTTTCATTCAATGGAATTATGTTGGTGAACCTAGCATTTTTTTCTCTCAACAACGATAACCTTTCATAATGCAACCTTTGATGTTTCGAAGGGTGATCCTCTTGGTTATTGTTAAATCAATCCTTATGGTTAGTTGTCTCTCAAAGTTATTTTAGAAGGATATTATAATTTACATTCAATATTTGTATCACTTAAAAATTCTATAAAGATAGCAAAATATTTGGAAGATATATTTCTTAAGCATTACATATCAAGCATAACTCCATGGAAATTTATATACAAAGTTCAGAAAGATAGAGTAGTGTGACAAAAATTCAATTTTAGTGCCACTAATCTATTTGTTGACTCTATAGAAATATAGAATGCCAACCCGTCCCTTTATATTCAATTAATATAGACACTGCATTGACTCTAAAAATAAACAACAACATCCCAATTGGTGTCATTGTAAAAGCAAAAGTTACAAAGTTTATTTCACTCATAAATGACAAAACATGAGGCTTTTTTGCATAGTGGTGATTAAGAACAAAAATGACATGTTCCTTGGTTATTTTCTAGAGGATATTTAGAATAATGATTTCACTTGGTGGCTTCACTTTGTTGACGACTCCATTGGTAAGTACAACCTCGTGTTGAAGGAAATAAAAATCTATTACATGACACACATGGTCATGTAAAGATAGAGAATTATTTTAGGTAACCCTAGTTCCATTGATTAGTGATCTTTTGTAATTACCTAAACATTTGAAAGAATTTTTCCTTTCTCTCCTCCATCGAAAGAATGATACTTGATGACTACTATATTTTATTTCTTTAATAAAGAAGCATTGGTCCAGGATTCTTTTGTTGCATAAGCATTATTCATTATTATTCACTTAAATCCTTATAGAGAGACAATCCCATACCAACTCAACTAGTGACCAATGAACTTTGTGAGTATTTTCCTCAGGAGACCAACCCTTAGGTTGTTAATAAATACAAATCCCACATATTTCCATTCATTATACATAAAAATGCATGCAAAATATATCAAAAACCTTCCTAGGTTTGATGGATATGACGAAGTTACTGTAACAAAATAACATATTGTATCTTTATAGGAGTATACAAATACCATAGAAATTAAGCATGATAATTTTTATGTGAGAATGTTCTGTCATTTCTTAAGGGAAATTTTAGAAGGTCATTTAGAATCCTTCCTACATGTTCAGTTATACCTTGGATGAATTTCTATTAGATTTTCTTGGATAAATTGGAAGAGTACAAAAGTCATTATTATTGTTTTACTGAGTTTTATTCCATTAAAAGAATGTGGAAAACACTATCAAATTTCAACAAAAGGTTTGATTTTTTTTTAATCATAGGATTCTAGCAAATATTAAACTCTTTAAATATACTTATAATGTTTCTTATGAAAACCTCACATGAAGGTCTATTTTTTTCCCTTCTCTAAGGAAAATAGATCTTTTAGTCTGAACCATATGTTCAACGATGCTTTGGAGTTAGAATGGAACTTGTTGACCTCTTGAAAGATGTATGATACTATAGATTATCATGAACAAAAGATAAATCATCAAGAAGATTAATGGGAATCATTATCTTCTTCTACAACAAATATGGTATTCTCTATGTCGACATATATTTATCAAATTAGTTGGGAAAACAAACAATCATTTCAGTAGTGATTACGAGGAAGACTTTTATTTTTATTTTGAAAAGGGTATTTTAAAAGATATTTTTTATAAAGATGTGCAATAAAGGCTTCAAGAAGATTAAGATTTCCTTGCACTCAACGGATTTGCATCATTGATCCAATGAGGACGTTGTTGTCCAAAATAAGCTTGAAGAAAGTTTTTTTCAAAGGAGAATATATGAAGGGTTGTTTATAAATTATGACAAGGATGAAGATCTTATTTGTTAATATACATTTATTGAATTTTTAAATAGTGAGTTAGTGTACATGATGAATATGATCTTTTCATCAAGAAAGAGCCAAAAATCCAGGAAAAAGATAGAAAGCATGCATAAAGTAGCCAATTAGAAAAACAAGCCTTAAATAAGGAAAGTCCACGAAAAGTTGTCAAGCTAAAAAGAAGGCAACTTTTGGAGGTTAAGAGGGTGCAGTTTCCAAAAAGGAGAAAGGAAAGTCATCCCAAAAATTAGGAGGGCATAGTTTCCAAAAATGAGAAGAGGAAAGTAAATCTAAAAGCAAGAGCACCTAGTTTCCAAATGAAGAAACAGGGCATGTCAGTTGAAAAGCAGGAAAGACCCAATTTCACTCATGGGGGCGCATTGGTTGAGGAAAGTGGACCACGTGAAGAGTGAATTCGACATAGATGCCATGTTGCCTATAAAATAATGATATCACACCCCTCCCACATCTTTTGTCATTTTTATTTTGTGAGTGAGTGAGCTTTGAGCTTCTTTAGTGCTTGGAGATGTGCCCAATCTAACTGTGGCAGATGTGCCCCATGGTATTGTCCTAGTTTTTCCTCACTAATTAGAAGAGTATCATATGCAACCAATGATGGAGGTTTAATTGCAGTTCTATAGATCCATTTCATCCATGTCCGCAGTCTCTTCTCAGTAATTGAAGTCTTCCTATCTGAATTCTTCCCCACCTCTTCTTTCTCTCTAGTTCTTTGAAGGATACAAGCTATGGTGATGGATTGATGGATTTCAGCCATTGATGGTAGATATTTGCAGGTTTTCTTATAAGATACATAGTTTTATCAGCTTCATGGAAGAGTTTGGGGTCCATCCCTTTTAATCCCTAATGGATTATGGTCTCCAATTCCCTTGTAATAGTGTTTTTGCTAAAGAAGGCTACCACTGATTGTCAAGTGAGGTTTATTTCATCCTATATGAGTTATAATTAATGTAATATTGCTTCTTTTAAATTTATATGATAATCCAAATCATTCTAATGAATTTTCATATGAAAATTTTCTTACCTTGCGTAGATTTTCATGAAAAATTGACTAGTTTTAGTATAATTGTTACCAAAAGCTATTAGTAGGTCCAATTTTGGTTTTCTCAGACGCTACAAGTAAATAATACCTCCCTAAATCCCATCCAATCACAAAACAAGATTTCAAAACCATATTCCATTGTTTGGAAAGCTCTGTTTCAAAACTAGTTTAGTTGTCCCAGTAATTACTTTTGCTAGTTTGACACCCAAATCAATTATAATCCTTCCTAATCCTATAGTTTTGAACCTTGTTGAGATAATGGATATAGTTTTCATATATTTGGGTTCCCAAGAGCTTGGATGTAGACTTCATCCTGATTGATGCTCGAAACCTAAATGGTCCCAACACATTGTGCTTAAGATTCTTAAGATTAAGCTTTCATATGATTGTCTTCTTTTGAATTATGTATTTGTGCACCTATGATATATATTGGTAGGCCTGCTACTTACCTTACAGAAAAAAATCACTGAGCCTATGTGAATAGGCAACTCTTATGTGCATTAAGGTTGATTGAGGCAATTCTAGTCTCATGTTCTAGTACTTAGTTTTGCTTGTTTATGAATTGCATGTTAAATTGATCTACTACTTAAGTTAGTGTGCCAAACATCGGAAAGGTACATTACAATGGTATAAGAGATCTTTCATCCACCGATGTGGAAAAAAATATCAATGGAATGAATTTTCCATCATGAGGTTGGCACCTTTTGTGATCGAACAAGAAGGCTATGAAGAGCCCTCATGCAATTCCTCAGGTAGATTAAAGGATGATGTTGATTACTTGTGTCTTCTATATTATGATGAAATCATATGGAAGAAATATACAAGTGTTGTTGATCAAATGCTTAGTGGAAATAACTCTAAGGAATATTTCCAGTATTTCATGGAATACTATGCGTTAAACTTAAGAGATAAGGGAGTTATTATCTTTCTAAGATTACTGCTACCTTGAGATGAATGAGTTTCTCAAGGACCCCTACTAGAAAGAAAATGAGGTAAGGATTTCACATATGATTGATAGTGTGTGCAAAGAAGTGGGGTTAGTAGAACCAAAGTAGATGCACAAGTGGATCCTTGTTGTACCAGTCAGTGCAAGGAGTAACTGAGTTACTCCATCTCTCCAAGCAAGGAAGAGGAAAATATAAAGCATAAGTATGATTATAGTTCTAATTTTTGCAGCAGCCACATGATCCATTATAGGATGGAAATATTCCACTTTCATATGAGGGCTGCAAAATTAAGGACAACTATGGGGAGAGGATGTCACTACAAAGTGACTGCAATGGAGAAGAAAAGTTCCATGAAGAGGAGTGTGAGTTAGAAGAAAAAAAGGAGACGATCCTCACTGATGGGGGTTGTACATCACATCAACATGATGAAGCATCCACCTATGTTGTTGATGATCATCTAGAGATATATGAAATTATAGATATGGATAATGGAGTAACTATTGATGGGTGATTCGGTTCTTGTGAAGCATCTACTGATGGAAGCTTGGGCTATAATGGAGTATCTATTGAGGGGTACTCAAAATATCAAATGCTTAGTGGAAATATCAATGGAATGAATTTTCCATCATGGGGTTGGCACCTTTTGTGATCGAACAAGAAGGCTATGAAGAGCCCTCATGCAATTCCTCAGGTAGATTAAAGGATGATGTTGATGACTTGTGTCTTCTATATTATGATGAAATCATATGGAAGAAATATACAAGTGTTGTTGATCAAATGCTTAGTGGAAATAACTCTAAGGAATATTTCTAGTATTTCATGGAATACTATGTGTTAAACTTAAGAGATAAGGGAGTTATTATCTTTCTGAGATTACTGCTACCTTGAGATGAATGAGTTTCTCAAGGACCCCTACTAGAAAGAAAATGAGGTAAGGATTGCACATATGATTGATAGTGTGTGCAAAGAAGTGGGGTTAGTAGAACCAAAGTAGATGCACAAGTGGATCCTTATTGTACCAGTTAGTGCAAGGAGTAACCGAGTAACTCCATCTCTCCAATCAATGAAGAGGAAAATATAAAGCATAAGTATGATTATAGTTCTGATTTTTGCAACAGCCACATGATCCATTATAGGATGTAAATATTCCACTTTCATATGAGGGCTGCAAAATGAAGGACAACTATGGGGATAGGATGTCACTACAAAGTGACTGCAATGGAGAAGAAAAGTTCCATGAAGAGGAGTGTGAGTTAGAAGAAAAAAAGGAGACGATCCTCACTGATGGGGGTTGTACATCACATCAACATGATGAAGCGTCCACCTATGTTGTTGATGATCATCTAGAGATATATGAAATTCTGGATATGGATAATGGAGTAACTATTGATGGGTGATTCAGTTCTTGTGAAGCATATACTGATGGAAGCTTGAGCTATAATGGAGTATCTATTGAGGGGTACTCGCATCTCTATGTAGGTGGCATAGAGAACCAAATTGATGAAGTAGATGCAATTTGAAGTTTCCTTGAGAATGAAGATGAAGACCTTGTAGCAGCTCAAAAAGAACCAAGATCAAATTCCACATCGCCACCTGCGTTTCATGAAGTTTATCCAAGAAAGAGGGAAGCAGAAGAGGTTCATTTGCCATAACTTAATTTTCTTCCAGGGCCACTAAATATGAGTGGCTGCAAGATCAAAGAGGCCCTACACACTCTCCATGGCACCCATGCATTAATGAAAAATCTTTGTTGGAAGTTGGAGGAGAAATATTCCATGGAAGACATGTAGAAGTTTCAAAAGGTCATGGAAAGCATCAAAGGTAATTTTATCCATTTTCTTTGTGATAGAGACAATTTTCTCGAGCTTGTTTAGTTGTTTCATGGTGCATCCTTGAAGGATGAAGGTTGATTACATTCTTGATCCTACACACCATTCATCCATCCTCACAAGGTTGATTACATTCTTGATCCTGTGGAGGAACCTCATGATATATGAGATGCATTCGATTTTTCATGTGCTTGAGGAGTGTTCATATAGGCTTAATGAGAACCAAGCACTTGATATTTCCCAAAGAAAACTTAAGTTGTTTCCTAGAGAGAGTCTCTTCTACCTGGAAGAGTCATATGAGATCACCTTAGTTGGACTAGCCAGCGATGAAGAAGATGATGCCATAAGTTTAGCGGATGATAATTGTAGAGATATGAGGTTGGTTCATAATTATTCACCCCACATCATTTAGGGATGAACATGGGGTGAAAGGATTTTCATTATTGGTGCCAAATAAGGAGAAAGAGGATCCCACATGTGTTCACGATGACTTGATGAATGCATCATTCCCTTCCAAGCAGCAACAGAGGCATCCACTTGCATTCTTTGATGCCTCCTTTATTCACTTGCACCAATTGAGTGGACCCAGTGGCAGAGAGTTGAGCCATTGGATTTGTGCACTAGTTCCATGCGTGGGGGATCATAAGATTTCTCTAGATGAGGAAGACTCCTGGATGGAGAAGGTACCTGAGTGCATTCCACCCATAACCATCAACCATCAAGTTTATTTCAATCCACTGGGATCTGTCAGCAGAAAATTCTATCCACCTATGGATAGATGCAATTCACAATTTGAGATTCTAGGAGGTAAAATTTCCTTTTATAAATTTATTGATGCCTCTAATATTGACATGTTTTGTGATCAACAGCATATGAAAATATTGCTTCCCTTTGATTTCATTCATCCACATATGGATTGGGTGGAATATTACATGTCACACATGGAGTCTTCTTGTAGAAATATTTATGCTCATGATCGATGGAAGGCAACTAAGCAAGCAAGCTGCCAAGATAAGTTATTGAGACATATATCTTGCACAAGGTGGCCTATGTGGAGAAAATATACATCTTTGTATGGATCCTTGAACCCTTTAACCAGTGGTAGAGAGTTGAACCAATGGATGTGTTCATATGGATCTTCTGGATTGAGTGTCTTTCCATTCCCTTGTTGGATGAGGAGACACATGTTAGTATTTCCTGCTTTCATTCTCGGAGATATTTTTGATGCATCATTTTATTGTGAGAATCCTAGGAATCCTTGTTTTTTGGATGATTCCTACCCTTCTTATGGTTGGACATGGTATTTTCACCCTTGTCACTTGAGCTTCATTGATTTCATTTTTTATTATTGTGTGCATTGGGCACATAAGAACCTTCCTAGGAGATTGGAGGGAATTTTTTGGATTCTACCTCACCTCGGGGACATGTATTTAATGATGGATAATATCTCTATGTTTTTCCCTAGCATGGAGGGTGGCATACTTCTATGTCACTTACGTGATCCAGTCATTATTCATGATGTTATTGCTATCCTTCATAGTACCTTTCATGGTGATGGTTTCTTCATGGTGTTGATTATGCTTAGGAGGATGCACACTAGACAGTGGGATCCTGACATTCCTTGGGATGTCAATTTTCCACTTTTGACACGATCACATGGATACTTGCAGTTGAGGAAGTGGGATCAAGACATACTTTTTCCTGAGGAGTTTTTTGGATGACATTCTCATTGATGGGGATGCAATGCAAGCAATGGGACCCTAGCATTGCTTGCCTTTGAAGCAACTATTGCAGTGTTGGCTTGATGTAGAAAGTCAAACTTTCTTCACATGAGTTCATCTATGTGGTATCATGTTCCAATTTTCCTACATGAGGAATACTTCTTTGGGTGTACATGTGGTTTACTTACAGGGTGCATGGGAGGATGTATCTTTCATTTTGCGGAATTATAGATGATTGGGGATCCTGGTATATCATTGATACTTAGTTATCACACTAAGTGCATGGTTGGATAGTGATGAAGCTATATGTGGGGGAGTGCATGAACAGTTTGTAATCAGAGTAGAGCAACAGAGTCATGATGACCATTGATGCTTAGTTGGTTGAAAATTCCAATGCTAGTTAGTAGGAAGCATATACTAAGGAATCAAAGAAGTGGTGATATGCTTCCCATGACTACTTCCCCTAAATTTCCCTTCATCATTGTGCTTGAAGATAATGCTCTAAAATAAGATGCATGGGAATATTAAAGCAGCATGTTGGAGAGAGTGCTTATGTTCATCATGCATATTTTTATTTGCTTGAGGACAAGCAAATTAGGGGAGGGAGGACAGTAATGTCCCCAAAATTTGTGATAACACAATGGAGAAGCCCATAGTCCTTTAGAACCCGATGATTCCTAGTGGAATAATAAATTAATTAATAAGGGGTAATTTTTATAAGTAATTACCCATAGTATTTAAATTTGTCAAACTTCGGATTAGAAATATTTAAATTAATTTTATTATGAGTTTAATTAAAAATTGTGCCAAGTGAATTACTAGGTGTTAAGGGGGGCGCATAAGATCAAGCGGACCCATGTAGTTTTCATCCAAAATGGAAACCTAGAGAAAATCAAGAAAGAGCCAAAAATCCAGGAAAAAAGATATAAAAAATGCATAAAGAAGCTAGTTAGAAAAACAAGGATAAAGCAGGAAAGTCCAGGAAAAGCTGCCAGGATGAACAACAGGAAAATTTTGGAGGTCAGGAGGGCGTAGTTTCCAAAAAGGATAAATTCAAGTCATCCCAAAAATCAGGAGGGTGTAGTTTCCAAAAAAGAGAAAAAGAAATTAAGTATAAAAGCAGGAGGGCGCAATTTCCAAATGAAGAAAAAATGCATGTCAGTGAAAAAGCAAGAAAGTCCCAATTTCACTCATGAGGGCACATTGGTTGAGGAAAGTGGGCCACATGAAGATTGAATTCTACCTATAGGCCATGTTTCCTATAAAATAATGATAGCACATCCCTCTCACATCTTTTGTCATTTTGAGTTTGTGAGTGAGTGATCTTTGAGCTTCTCTAGTGCTTGGAGATGTGCCCAAGCCAACTGTGGGAGATGTGCCCCATGGTATTGTCCTAGTTTTTCCTGAACTATTTGAATAGTATCATATGAATTCAATGATGGAGGTTTAATTGTAGTTATGGAGATCCATTTCATCCATGTTTACAGTCTCTTCTCAGTAATTGAAGGATTCCTATCTGAATTCTTCCCCTCCTTCTCTTCTTTCTCTCTAGTTCTTTGAAGGAGGCAAGCTATGATGATGGATTGATTTATTTAAGCCATTTATGATAGATATTTTTAGGATTTATTATCATATCCAAAGGTGTATCGTCTTCATGGAAGATTTTGGGAGCCATCCCTTTTAATCCCTAATGGATTATGGTCTCCAATTCCCTTGTAATGGTGTTTTTGCTAAAGGAGGATGCCACTGATTATCAAGTGAGGTTTATTTCAGCCTATATGAATTATAATTAATGTAAAATTACTTCTCTGAAAGTTATATGACATTTTGAATTAGTCTCATGAAGTTTCATATGAAAGTTTTCTTATCTTGCCTAGATTTTCATGAAAATTTGAGTAGTTTTGGTATAATTGTTACCAAAATCTATTAGCATGTCCAATTTATAATATGTCATATGTTGAAGGTCATTAATACCTCCCTTAATCCCATTCAATCACAAAAAATATAATTCAAAACCATGTTCCATCGTTTGGAAAGCTTTGTTTCAAAAGTAGTTAAGTTCTCTCGGTAACTAGTTTTGTTAGTTTGACACCCAAAACAATTCTGATCATTTCTAAACCTCTATTTTTGAACCTTGTTGAGATCACAAATCAATTTTTCATATGTTGGGTTTCTCAAGAGCCTGAAAGTAGACTTCATCCTCATCGATGCTCGAAACCTTGGTCCCAACACATTGTGCATAGGATTCTTGAGTTCAAGCTTTCCTCTGATTGTCTTTTTTTGAATTATGCATTTGTTCACCTATGATATATATTTTTAGACCTGCTACTTACCTTACAGAACTAATCATTGATCCTATGTGAAGTTAGGAAACTATTATGTGCATTAAGGTTGATTTAGGCAATTCTAGTCTCATGTTATAGTACCTAGTTTTTCTTGTTTATGAATTGCATGTTAAATTGATCTACTGCTTGAGTTAGTGTGCCAAAAATCAGAAAGGTACATTACATTTCCCATTCCTAAAACCACTTTGGAATCTTGTAGGGTGGTTTGGTAAAAACTAACCCAAAATATTTGATTCCATTCAAATGGTCCCTTGTACTAAGTAGTTTACCACTTTGGGGGCATAGGGAAAGGTAAAAAATATATGTGTCAATATTCCAAAATTTCTATAGGTGTCAAATGGAATTGGTAAAGGTGGACACATGGATGGTGGATATCCACTTCATAAGAAATATTAGTGGTAAGAATTACAATCTATGCCTCTAGATATGGAGGTTCAATGAATAATCGAGATCATGAAATGGTGGGGTTTAATAATTATGATTCAAAGATTTTTTCTTACCTTTAATTATTTCTATCAATCGATTGAGAAAATTCTAGAATTATCAAGTTCAACTTACTAATATTTTTGGAGAACTATTCTTCTGTCAACACAAACTTTGCAAATCCATAAAATCTCTTTGTAGATAATTTGATCTTCTACCAAAGGATGTGGATTTAGAAAATGATGATCTACAATCGCATATAATCAATTACTGATAATGAATATTTAGTTAAAGAAATTATGTGTGTTGGGATGCATGTTAGCATTATTTCTAGTGTGGATAGAGAAGGACTATTACTATCAAAACTATGGAAAATAGTATAGTTTTGATTTATCACAATTTTGTTAATAAAGTGAGTCAATTACATGTCTATTAATTTAACAAGCTAGAAAATATGTTAATTATTTTAATGTACCTAACATTTCGAACTTCAAAGTGAATCCATCATCAAGGGATATCACTACAAAGAATGAGGTTGTTTATTTAATCTCAAGAGAATGGCCTTAAATACATATGATAGGTCTTTTAATGTTCAGGTCGGCTTAACTATCATTTCAAGTATTTATGTAATTTTATTAATGATGGGTTTCCACGTGTTACATAGTCTCAATCTGTCATCTTGGGTTAATGTATTCTTCTATTTTTCTATTTCCACGACTTCCTTCACCTTTCTTTTTAGATAATGATCTTCCTTCATAATTAATTTTTCATCATCTATCCCTCCATTTTTTATTCATCAATTTATCTCCCATGACGACCCCTTGCCCGATGCGGACAAGCGACTTCATACCTTTTTATTCATCAAATAACAAACAAATCAAAAATTTCACCACTTCCTTCACCTTTCTTTTTAGATAATGATCTTCCTTCATAATTAATTTTTCATCATCTATCCATATGTGATGGGGGGATTTGTGTGCATGTTTTGCAAAGGAAGATATAGTGGCTCTATCATATAGTACATCTTATGCATGCTCCTTTAGACAAATTATTTGTACATATCTCACCATTTCCCCAGCATAGACTTTCTCACATCAACAAGGTATTGTGTACACACCTTTTTGGAGTATTGGGTCCACAAAGTCCTTTGCAGAGTCTACCATCCTCCTTATAGTGTTGAGGGGAGTGAAGGCCACCAAGATATTATGCTTATTTAAGACTTTGGAAATTTGATTTGCGGTACCTTTTATCTAGAAACAAATCCTCATATGTCAAAGACTCGTCATTCTTCTTGCAATGGATTAGAGACCAAGATATTAAGGAAGCGGACATTCCCATGAGCTTCAATATTGTATGACTCAATACCAAAATTCCAGTAGATTAAGCCATTGAAGCGATTGGAGATATGACAGATAATGAGACTACTATCCTAGTGAAATTATGTCTAAAATGAACTTGTTTCCACTACAGAGGAACAATATATGATCAAACCCATGGCGTTGCAATGGGTTCACCATTATCCCCTATAGTTGGAAACATATACATGGAACAAACTTGAGATCTCCAATCATCCTCTTTAACTCCTGGCGAATGGTAGAGATATGTAGATGATATTTTTACAAAATGGAGACATGGTAGAGAGAAACTAAATGACTTTTTAACACATATGAACATCCTCTCAGAGAACATGTTGGGTAAATAAATTTCTTATGAAAACAATCAATTCCAAAACATTAATTATTAATCTAGGGTAAGTATTGTTCTTTCAAGGTTATGTTGCAAAATATTCGTAAACAACTATTTCCTCTACTATCATTGGTTTTATAATATGTGTTTCAACAATGCAATTCAATCCATTCTTGCATAATTGAAACATACTTGCGGAAACTGAAACACACTTTTGGAAATTGAACTGATAAAAGAAATGAAGAAAGCAAACACATGTATGATTACAACCACACTAAACTATGAATCTAAGACACTTGCATAAATAAATAACTTGAATTAAAAATACACTTACAAAAATAAATGAATCAAAATAAAATACATCCTATGCTAAGAAATATGGAGAAATTAGTTTATTTACAAACTAGAGAAATTAAAGAACTACAATATACATTAACAACAATATACATTAACAAAAGAGATCAAAATAAACCCCCCTTTCAAATGAAGAGGGCACTCTTATTTATATACAAACTTAATTGAAACTGAAATAAGTGCAGATCCAAAAGTTTCTCATGAAGTTACAACAACGTGCTAAAAATAACAAATAGAATGTAATGTACCCAAATTCCTCTTTACTATACATGAGGTTATAAACACTCATGACGTACATTACTTAAAGTTTGAATTCTTGTTTATCTAAAAACATGTACTTGATTCCGCTAGTCTTTTAAGACTTAAATATACATAACATTGGTAAACCACTTAGTGTATTACTTAAAACCTTATCTTTCTCTTATTAAACATGGTGTTTTCCTATTATTTAGAATTTCTCTATTCTAGTTTAAGATTGATTTTTATTCTATAAATTAAAAAATCCTTTACTATACAAAAGGATATTTACACAATAAAATCAATCCAAGATAGTCCATTACACCATTTAGGATTTATCTATTCTAGTATAAGGTCGATGTTTATTCTATAAATTAAGAAGTCCTTTACTATACAAAAGAATACTTACAAAATAAAATCAATCCAAGATAATCCATTACACCAAACTAGTATAAGTCTAGTAAGCCTTCGCACATGAGCTGAAAAAGTGCGCTTCAAGCACGCTGGAGGCTAGCTGAAGCTCAATGATGAAGACTCCATCACGAAACATAGCACAACCTCAGCCCAACCTATGCCTTCTGACATTTGTACTCATATTTGATGGATGCACTGTACACATGTTAATTCATCGCCATTAATTGTATTCTAATTTCATGGATCACCCTTAAATTTTAAATTTTATGAATCAATACGCCACCAGGTACACAGAGCTTACCTCCATCCTTCAATTTTATGTGCACAAAAGGGTGATTATTCCTACCATTATATCAACAAACGGTGAGCCCAGGCTCGCCATCTTTGCTCCATGTATGGAGCCTAAGTATCACACTTTAGTAGGTGCCCAAAGCATAAGCCTAAGTATCACACTTTAGTAGGTGCCCAAAGCATAACATTTACTTTCATATAAACATGAGGACGAAAAAAAATTGCATTCCAGTATACCATTAAGTTAGGTACATGTATACATTACTCTCTTACTTAGGGTCAATCCACATGCGATCATGGTTTACTAATCATTAGTAAGATAGTAACTATATCCCATCATAATTTAATTTAATTAAATATATGAAATGGCTAAGTCGTTATTTGATTACCCAACTATTATACATGATATCAACTTATTCAACATAGCTCAATTAATGAAGTTCATTAAATTTTAATTTTATTGGAGGTGCATTTATGTATAATAAGTTAGGATATTAACAATATTTTCTTAATATTAATATCAAAGTCACTCTTCTCTCACATCATATAATTCACACTAAAATACAAAGTTTTACTAAGGAGAAAGAACTTAATATCTTAAAGGTAAGAACACTTAATCTTCTAAGTACAGTCAAAGTCATTTATTTATAATTACAAGTCTATTTGAATTTTTTTTTTGGGCAGATGGAAAGATCCACGGGAAACCCAGCAATACTTCCCCACATTTGTGGATGGTAGAGGTGGTAAACCGTCGGCCATCCTAGCAGAAGGCCTAACCCCAGAGGACTCAAGGCTTGAACCCGTGACCTCCCCCAAACCGAGAGAGTGTAAACACGTCTTACCAATTGAGCTAACCCTTGGGGCTTAAGTCTATTTGAAAATATTATGAAAACTAAGAAAACAATTATTTTCATATGCACACTATCCCTTGCTTTTTTAGTAGTTGCTTTTTCTTTTCTTTTACTAAAAGTCAGAATACTAAAAACCTTTATGGATAGTTTGAAATCACATATGTATAAATAATACTATGACATACGTTTGAAAGAACTAAAATCACATATGTATAAATGAAAATGAAAATGTCTTGGAACGGGTGAAGACACCTTCGCTGAAATACATGAAATTCATTAATAAGAATAATAGCTCGCAAAGGATTCATAGAAAGAGGCCTCAAGAACTTGGCACCGATAGATTTTTTCTCAAAGTCGGCTCATTCTGCATCAAATAACATAAAGTGGATCCGCTTATAGTATCTTTAGCAACACTGTCATGCCGTATGGCAGAGGTTCTTCAATGGCGTGTCAAGGCTATCCTATTCAATTGGATGTGCATAATTTTCTAGTAAAATACTATTTTAAAAAGAAAAAGAGAATGAGAATGTTATTCCAAGTGGTGGAACATTTCTTTTCATCCAGAAAAATAATAAAACTTCCGAGGGGTAACATATGGCAGGCAGAAAAGTGAGGGAACAAATCCCTTCTCTATATTTTAGTATAGAGATATTCATACACTGTAAAATTGATGGCATTTTATTTTCATGCAATGATATAATTGTATATGGATTTTGAGGTGGCTGGAGTACGCTGAGTCAAGCCGGGTAGGCCGGAGAATAAACTTTAAAGCCACATTCTCATCTAAAAGGAATCAAACGAAACTTCACAACAATAGAAAACATTGTAATAAATTAATATAAGGAAGCACAACCACGTCATCATCATCAGTTGGATGAATCATTTTATGATGGTTAGCTTTATTCGTAATTTTTGTTTTGAAAAAATAATCAAAACCTGGGTTTTAAAATATCAAACTTGACCACCTGGCCACACGATGTCACACAATGTTACGGTAAGTGACAAGCAATTTTCTATCACACAAACAAGTGGCAACTAGTGTCTGAATCTTATTGCCAGAAGTTCTGTTCTCAGCAATCCCAAAAAATGTCCATGCAAGGGTCGTTTACCCCGGAAGAAATTAAAACCATTTTCAACCCAACGAGTTCCATTTTCTCTTCATCACGAGTGCATACCTGAAATCCACTAATGAAACCTGTGGCACTGTATATAATTTATGCATGAGTTTTTAAGTGTACAAATTATTGCTTTACTTACCAAATGTGTGTTGAAGGATCCCAGCAATAGATAAAAATAGCTCCATTGAGTGACAATCCAGTGCTATGTCATTCCTTATCAAGGATACCGAGCGACATGCATATTGTATCTGATGTTGACGCATCTGATTCTAGGTTGGCTAGAGCGAGATGCATATTGTATATGATATTGAGCACTTTCCAGGGAATGATGCAACAGCCATAGCAAACACCGTAGTTTGACTGGAAGGAAACTTCCGATGCGCACATCTTCAAAGCCGATCTTCCAGGTATTCATCATGTTTCTTGTTTACTATTTAAAGAGGTTTTGTTACTGTCGTTATTAATGGCCGATTGGTTACTATTTAGTGCCAGGGATTTACCTTTTATTCATGGCGGGTCTGAAAAAGAGGAGGTACAGATAGAAGTGGAAGACGGCTGAATTTTACAGATAAGTGGAGAATGCAAGAAAGAAGAAGATCAAAATAGTGACAAGTGGCACCATATTGAGCACTCTGAGTGGAAATTTCTTCGACATTTCCGGCTACCAGAAAATGCGAAGGTGGAGGAGGTGAAGGCTACAATGGAAAGCAGAGTGCTTACTGTCACGGTCCCTAAACAGCCTCATCCTAATCCAGAGGTTAGAGCTATCGAAATCTCTGGTTAATTGAAAGAAAAATGAGTGGAGATAGGGGCACAAGCTGTGTATTAAAGTGTACCCTTGATTCAGTCTGTTGAATGTTTAAGGGTTTGGGTTTTTCAAGCTCATAATAATTTTATAGAAATTTATGCACGTAATGAAATTGTAGTGTTGGTGTAAAGGTTTGGTTGCTTCTAATCGTACCTTCATAAAAGTGAAGTAATTAAATAGACATCAACGTTTATAGCCTCAATTCCGCTTGCCTGTGTTGGATTCTGTTTTTTATTAATGGTGATTGCGTTGTTTTCTGATTTCCCTGGGTATCAATGAAAGTATGGGCTGTGGAACAGAGGGTAATTGACTAACTAGATAGATTGATGAAAATAGATTGTATCTATGTGTATTCTATTTGTTTGAATATTTGCAACTCAATCCACTCTGTTCTTGAGAGGGATTACAACTCTCCTCGTCTCTAATGATTGTCTCTCCCAAACCCCCAATGGAACTAGCATATTTTGTAACATAAACACCATATTTTGATCACGTATGCACTGAGGTCAAAGAAGACTGGTAACTATTAGCAGCAAGACTGGTAACTATTAGCAGAAGGTAACTATTAGCAGAAGCCATGCTTGGAAGGACCGCGAGGTTGAAGAGCACTCTCTTTTCCCATCTCTCTCGATGAAATATATTGGTATGTTTTCACTATCTCTTTCATGTATGGATCCCTAAATATCAATGTCGACCTTTAATCTCATGCTAAAACTTTTGAAGTACACTAGTTTATGTTCTATACAAGGAATAATTTCAATGCAATTTGGCATAGGGCTATTGTTACCTTTGTTACAGCTTTGCTTGCTTATGGATCCAGCATCCAGTAGCTTCCTCGCATCAGCAACACGAAGAGGGACTTGGACCTGGCAGCGTGAAGAGGTACCTGGACTTTCCAAAGTTTGAGCCAAGTTTGAGCCTATTGAGCTTAAGCCTGCCTATAACAGGTTCTCCCTTCCCCATCGATGGATTAAAGATCAAAGGAAAAGACACTTGCAGTGCATGCAAAGATCAAAGGAAAAGACACTTGCAGTGCATGCAAAGGAGACAGATCATGCAAAAGACACTTGCCACTAGGTGGAACAGATCATACAAAATATGTAAACTACAACACCTAGTAGTTAATGTGGGGAAGTAATGCTAACAAAATGCTAGCATTATTTCAAAATTTGTTTGCAATTGCTCATAGCTTCGATGGAAGGCAAAAAAACCTAGGAAAACTATGACATTTTTCTCTTATTGCCTTGGGATGAGGCCAAATAAGAAATCGAATTCATTGATAGGTGGATAAAGCTGTTGGATTTAAATGATTCGTGGAATAAAAATGTTCAAATACAAACTTTGGATAAATTATTTCGGTTTATGTGCCAGTTTAATGAAAAAAAAGGCAAGGCAATTCATATAGTCCCTGCTGGCCCGAGGGCAGGGACTAATAATACTATGTCATACGTTTGAAAGAACTAACAGTAGCTTGTTAATTGCATATTTATGCTGGTAATTGTTCTTAGAATCATAATGATAAAATAATGCTAACAATATACATAAAAAGGTAGAACATATATACATATGTAATGATGCTATGTAATTATGCTAGGTAACTCAACATAACTTGGATGGATCTCTATGAATTAGATAATAATATTATTCATTCTTTATAAAGGTAGAATTAATTGTAAACGCTAATATTTTTTAATAATTTTTTTTAAATATACAAAAGAATGATTTATACATATTTAAGAAATCAAGGAACTAAAGAACATTTAATTAATAACATAATCAATATTTTTAATCAATTAGAAAAATATAATAATTACAATCTTATGTAAATTAACATATTTTTTAGAAATATATCTTTATGAATCTTGATGTATATTAATAATATAACAAATGTAGGATACTTATCTAAATAAGTAGACATGCAAAAATGAAGGTGGCTAAAGGTTTGACTATAACATTCCAATCAACTTTTTGGCTATTTGCTTGGCATATATTCTTTCAGTCGAGAGGCCATTCCCAAGTTGGTAAACAAATCCACCAGGGAGGTAAAGTCAAATAGAATCCCTTAACAAGATTATTCAACATGCTTAATGAGAAAATCTCACAGTTTCTCTTATTGACAAAGCATATGATTAGGAACTTAGCCCTTATATGAAATCTTATCCATTTAGACAAATATTTATCTCTAGGTTTACAAATTCATATACAACTATTAAAATACTAGAGACCAATTATCCTACCAAGGACCCAACTTTGGATAATATCCATAATCTAATTTCTAGCAAAGGAACGGCCGAAAGGATGGCGTTCTTTACTCCTTTCATGACTCTTAATGCCACTATAATGAAGTTAGGTCATTCTCATAGACAAATGAAAGAGAATTATCTTCTTTTAAGGTAATTGGACTCTATTTAAATTAATAGAAATCGATCTTCAATTTAATTCATCTCTGAATAATGAGCTTGAATTCTGAGTATCTAACTCAACAAAAAACGATGTCTTGATTGTAAATTATAGGCATAGTGTTTTATAATGAACAAAGTGTTCCACCTTTCACCATTATGAGGTAAACTTTACTACTAAAGCATGGATTGGATCTTAACTACAACCGAAGGTTAATGGTTTTTCTTTCACGTACTATAATCAATTGAACATTTCACTAAAATGTTAGATCTCATTTCATCAAGGACAATGCTCCAATATTTGTTGTGTGTAGAGAAAGAGAGTTAATGGAATAATTGAGAGGTCAAATTTATGATTTACTGAGATTGTTCTTTCTATTTGCAACAACAATTATTTTATGTAGACAAACCAAGGAATCAATCCTATCGAAACCTTTTATATTCCAAAAATAAATCAATAAATATAAAAGTAAAGGGGAGTTTTTTTTAATAGAGGCTCTAAGAACTCTGTATAGTAGGAATCAATGCAAGAAATTCGATTCTCTTCTTCCATAGAGACCACTTTTACACAACAATTTGTATATTATTTAAAGGGAACGAATTTGGTTCTCCTTCCAAGAGAAACCTCCTCTCCAAATATTTACTCACTAGAATATGTGATTGTTAAAGAGTTTCCGGGAGGAGTATGAGACTGTGTGCATCCATGGAATCAAATCGCCAAATTAAAAGAAAAATACAACACTGTGAAATTTGCTACACATAACCAAATATTAACCTTGTGACAAGGGGAAACGATCCCCTCTGTACAGGTAGTTCTCTAATCTTTTACAAGTATTAAACAAATAAACATTGGGGAAGGGTTTAACCTTTGATGAGGTCATTCATTTTAATAAAAGAAAATTGATTCAAAGAGAGACTCGAGAGACTCGTCTCTCCTTATAGAGGCCATTTGTCCACCCTCACGCAGACATTAAAGAAAAATTCATCAGCAAAGATGAATTCATAAAGAATTAAAAAAATTATTAAAATGGAACCTAGTGTTGAACCTTTGTGTTGTCATTGATGTCAAAGGATGAACCAACAAACTTGATGTAGGTTTGATGTCAAAAGATAAACCACCAAGTTTAATAAATAAAGAAGATGAGACTAATGTCAATCATATGAGATGGATAACTTAAAGCCAGAAGAAATAAAAGTGTATGAATCCATAAGGAAAAATCCTCTCTATTTACAATTCCAGTTTGGAGAAGTATATAGAAATTAAATGTGGAAGGTTAGGAAGTGCACAAATCCCAAAAAGTCACGGGGCCTATGTGCATAGATACAACCAAGTCGATGGACATTAGTACACAAAACCCCACAAGGTTAAATTATCAAAGGATCCACGCTGCCACAAAATAAAATAAGGTGGTTAGCTTGGCTAAGAAGCAAGCAGGTTGGGGTGCAACAGAGTTAAAGAAATCCCAACTTTCGGACACATATCTTAAACTAGAAAGAGTATAAATAAGCAAGAGATGGAAGCATTGAAGTAAGCTTGTGGCTTGAATATTAAAGAAGATATGATATTTTGACTGGGAAAACTTCTAATTCTTGGGATATCAATGGCTCATTGATCGTAGAAGAATTTTATAAAACAGATTTGGGTTGTGCGAAAAACAATGAAGATGAACAACAGGAAGTGTGCAAGTTAGAATGATACCTTGTATCATGATGTCAAGGAATATACATAGTGAATGACGTAGATCGTACAACCACACTAAACTATGAATCTAAGACACTTGCATAAATAAATAACTTGAATTAAAAATACATTTACAAAAATAAATGAATCAAAATAAAATACATCCTATGCTAATCAATGTGGAGAAGTTGGTTTATCTACAAACTAGAGAAATTAAAGAACTACAATATACATTAACAAAAGAGATCAAAAGAAACATAATTATATTCCATCATTAAATGGGATTGTTTCTCTAAGATTCCTCCCCTTTCGAATGCAGAGGGCACTCTTATTTATATACAAACTTGGTTGAAACTAAAATAAGTGCATATCCAAAAGTTTCTCATGAAGTTACAACAACGTGCTAAAACTAACAAATAGAATGTAATGTACCCAAATTCCTCTTTACTATACATGAGGTTATAATAATTCATGAAGTACATTACTTAAAGTTTGAATTCGTGTTTATCTAAAAACATGTACTTGATTCCGCTAGTCTTTTAAGACTTAAATATACATAACATTGGTAAACCACTGAGTGTATTACTTAAACCCTTATCTTTCTCTTATTAAACATGGTCAATAATTAAGGTTTTTCTATTATTTAGAATTTATCTATTCTAGTATAAGATCGATGTTTATTCTATTAATTAAGAAATCTTTTACTATACAAAAGAATACGTACACAATAAAATCAATCCAAGATAATCCATTACACCATTTAAGATTTATCTATTCTAGTATAAGATCGATGTTTATTCTATAAATTAAGAAATCCTTTACTATACAAACAAGAGCCACGAGGTGGCAATGTCACCGCCGTTGTTAGTAGTTATTGCTAAATGCTATAGAAAAAAAATCTAGCTTGTTTGATCTAAGTAACTTTGACTATTGGCTAAAATTTTGACAAGCGATATCACTAGTTGAATTAAGAATTAGCTAATTGGAAGAGTGATGGTTGATGCTCAATAAGCAAAGCTTAGAAAATAATTCTTGCTAAATTTGGATGGAATCTGTTTTATGCAAACATTCTTCATAAGCTTTTAGACATTTATATTGAATTTTTCTTCCCAAAATTAGACCAAAATAAAATACATATTTTTTTTTTCTTACTGATAATATATTTTTATTTATTTTTAATGAAATCTGCTTTATACAAACATTTTCTCTAAACTTTTAGATATTTATATTAAATTTCTTTTCCCAAAAGTCGGACCAAAATAAAATACATACTTTCTTTCTTACTGATAAGGTAGTTTATTCGAAGTAAAGTTGGTCGAAAGGATGGAGCAGAGCATTGAAACAGGTCCATCAAAACAATACAATAGGGTAATCCCTATTCCACTGTACCTCTCAGGTACCTGACCACATTATTTGATTATACCCAATGCACTTGGTAATTCTATTTTAAAAGTATCGTCAACCGGGAATCGGGACCTCCTATGACTGAGGTTTTCTGGGCATACATGCATAGATAGTGGGGTATTGAGCCCTCGCATCGAATCCTAACTAGGTTTTTGAAGTCAATTCCACTGATATGATTTTAAAATTTTAAATTTAAAGAAAAAATGTCAAAATCGAGAAGATTATCAGCCGTACCTATGTCGAATTTTAGAATTCGTCTTCTATGACACTATTGGCCAGGCCGCACTGATTTCAGAAACTCTTTAGTGAGTGAGTGAGGACTCTGGAAATCAATGGCTCCTCTAACTTGATATTTGAAACTAAAGATTCGAACTGAAGTCGCATGCAATTATTGGTGAGAGTCCTATAACTACACAGTACTACTACAAGCATGCCTTATTATTATCAACTTATTCTTTATCTTGTTAATTGATGTAGAAGTGATGCAGCAAAAGAAGACTATCAAGAAATCATTTTAATAATAATTTGAGTCATTTTATTGTGAGATTATAT
This sequence comes from Pseudotsuga menziesii, assembly GCA_001517045.1. Lineage (NCBI taxonomy): Eukaryota > Viridiplantae > Streptophyta > Pinopsida > Pinales > Pinaceae > Pseudotsuga > Pseudotsuga menziesii. The sequence continues at coordinate 480,239 of LPNX010572883.1, forward strand.
GTAAGTAACGAACAATCCTATGTGTCTTAGCTATGGCTTTAGAACAAGCTCATAGAAAGATTTTAAGTACAATTGATAACAAGGACCTCCTTCGATCGAATCGTTCATCTCTGTTGTGGAGCACAGCCCTGCGTCTAATAATTTCGATTAAAGCTTTAAACTTTAGCAGGAACCTAAGAAGTATAAAGTATAGTTTGAAAAAATGAAGCATTGCACATTAGTTACCTCTGCAAGAACTCGGCGAGGACTGTAGAACAGAAGGCTTCTCTTTTCAAAATCCGCAAAAATCAACAACATCCTCGCAAAAATTAACAACATCCTGGAAGCAACTTTTTATTTAAATCTATAAAAAATCAAAATAAAACCATAAATTAATGACAGAAATCTTGATTCATTCAAAAATTTCATTGCAAAATTTTCTCGTAAAGCTTTATTTATTTAAATAATCATTGGGTTGCTTATGACTATTTGTTTTTTCTT
>LPNX010572883.1:480911-511813 GCA_001517045.1 Pseudotsuga menziesii
TTATGTTTTAAAAAGAAAGCTGATAAATAATTATATATATTAATATGATAAAAGTTTAATTTTGATAAAAAAAATATTTTTAAAAAGTTTATATAATAAAATTTTATAAAAATATATTTTAATATATAATTTATCTTTATTTTTAATTATATATATATCCTAATTTAATTATTTAAAGCACACCATAAAAAAATCAAAAAAATAAATAACACGACACCATGAATAGTGTAGATATACCATTTTACAATAATTTTTATTTCTAAAAATTCAAATATATGTATACATATCATTTATAAAAATATTTATTTTTAAAAATTCAAATACATGTATATATAGCATTTTTTAATTTTTATATTCCTTTATTGTTTTTATATTTACATTATTTAAACAGATAAAAATAAAAGTTTAAAAAAAAACAAAAAAAAGTTTTTCAACGTTTCAACCATCCAATTATAATGAGAAAAAATGATTTTTTAAATGTCGTTCTTAAAGTATCGAATATCTCTTTTTCATGTTTCTCAAATATAAATTAAAGATATAACTGAAATTACACAGTGGATATAACTGAAATTACACAGTGGATATCACATCGACTAAATATAACTGATATAACTGAAATTACACAGTGGATATCACATCGACTAAATTTTAACTTGATCTTCATAGTATTTTGATAAAGACCTCTTAGTTTCGCCAAGGAAAAAAAATGTTTAAACATTTTTAGAAAAGATTTTGCTTTATTCACGATAAATCGATACTATGAAGATTTTGCTTTATTCACGTTATTTGCTTTATTCACGATAAATCGAAATGAAATATACACTTACAAGTTACACTCTTCTGGTGTATTTACACGTGATTTTATTGTAATATCATAAACAACAAATTGTGGACGGTAAAAAGAACTAACGAATGAATTAATGAATGTTTCTGAAAATTCCAGAAGGCTTTCGGTGGGAGAAACCGATAAAGCAAATAAATGACAAAACAACACTGGAAAGCAATTTGGCAGTGGCCAGTTTATAGCTTCCAGCGATTTCCAATATTTTGAGACGATGGATGCAACGAACGTACAAATATCATCTTCTCATTTTGGGACGATCGTTGTGCTGTTAAAAAAACAGATAGTTATGGGATGATTTCAAACATTTTGGGGAACCAGATTTGTAGCTCTCTGAAGGTGTGATGGCATATTTTTTATCCAATTATCCCCATCAATGAAACCCTGGCTCAGAAATGGTCCCCAAATATTATTTATTTTCATATTAAACACTTCAATGGTTAACCTTAGAATCGACGCCAGAAAACTTAATCATCCAGATTAAAAAAAGGGTCTGAGCTATGGGCATAAGATAACCAGGAGTTCTTCAAATGATCTCAAATTTCAAGCCAAATTGAATCAAAATCGCCAAAACTTCAAAATGTATGCAAAGATGCAATGTTTACCTCTCAGTTATGCTGAGATTCCACTTTAAAATCAGGTAAAGAGCAAGCAAGCAACTTGTATTCCTCGTCCTTTTAAGTTGAAAAGCAAGCAACCAAACAAGGAAGCCAGCGAAACAGAAAAAGAAAATGAAGGAGAGCTGGTTATAATAAGTACTTCATCGTCATGCCGCTCCCTCGTATACGGACCAGGCATAAAATGGCGTGCCATTCCTTTTCAATGGCCGTGTGGCAGTTGACATGGGCGTGTCTTGGGCTCCTTTGTTTAGGAAAAGAATTCTCTTCCCAAAGAAATGAAAACCATTTTTTAATAAATGACAGTGGACTGCTTACGCCATCATGCCGCTGGGTCTTGGGGCACAAAGTCCCAGGCCTACGTCACTTTCAGAAAACGAATAGAAGCAAAGTTAAATGAATATTTGAATAATTCAAAAATTAAAAATTAATCCAAACTATAATACAAACATTTGAAAATAAAAAAATTAAATTTGCATGTTGAATTAATCTACCTAACCGATTCATATATATCACCTGCGGTGACATAAAAAATACTTGCACAATAAAATCAAAACTAGTATAAATCTAGTATCACGCTTTAGTAGGTTCCTAAAGCATAGCATTTAATTTCATATAAACATGGGGACGCACCAACAACAAAAAAAAATTGCATTCCAATATACCATTAAGTTATGCACACGTATACATTACTCTCTTACGTAGGGTCAATCCACATGTGATCATCGTTTACTAATCATTAGTAAGATAGTACTATATCCAATCATAATTAAATATATGAAGTGGCTAAGTCGCTATTTTGATTACCCAACTATTATTACATGATATCAACATATTCAACATAGTTCAATTAATGAAGTTCATTAATATTTGGAGGTGCATTTTATGTATAACTAGCATATCCTTAAAGTGGGATAAATGAAACATCAAAGAGAACTTTGATATATTTAAAAAATGAGAGAATGTTGTGTGTATATAATATAAGTTTATGTGATGAAAGCAAGTCTAGTCTAGGAACATAAGTGAAAATAAGTTACATCAAACTTATAAATCGCCACATAAGTGAAAATACCCCCAAAGCCGGGGAAATGAAACCCCCCCAAAAAATTCAATATCTTATAAAATGAGAGAAAGTTGTTTGTATGTAGAAAATATAGTTTTAGGTGCTTGAAAGATTATCTATAAAACGAAAGCTTTATTTGTTGGCACAACTCTATGAGTGCAACAATATCACAAAGTGTCAAATTTATAAAGCATTTTTCATGAATTCATGAAAAAAACCGAAGCACCAAAAATTCTAGAACTTGCGACCTGTAGCTTAGATTTTTTAAATTCTTAACCAATTTTATCAAAATCATGTCAAAAAAATCAGTATATTTTGACCCGAATCATAGAATTTTTAGACTATGCGCTTAGAAAAATCCAACCATGTGGTTTCTTCTTATGATGATTGTTATGTCCATTATTGTCAAGGGTTGGGGTTTCCCTCCAAAAAATCATCCTTCAAGTGTTTGGTTGATGTCCATATACATGTAGTTTTGATGATTCAAGAGGTAATGGCCTATGGAGATGTCATTACTGCTAACCTTCATACTCTCTTTCCTGGATGGGAGTTTACAAATTATGATGCATGTGGTCGGCCAGGAGGACTTATCAAAAGCTAGAGTGTTGAGCATTTTATATTCATTAATATTTGGGTTGTTGTGTCTATATGTCATGTCCTTAATTAAATAATTTCAAAACAAGACTACTTGCAAATAATGTTCCACCAACCTACTAGTTCCCTAGGTTGAGATGGAGATATAAAATTTCTAATAAGGGGATATGGGACCCAAAAGGACTTTAGTTTACCATATTCAGATTTAAATGGGTCACATAAATTATAAATGGTAATAAAGTAAGGTGGTATGGATTCATGAAGACACTTGGAAGCTTGTGGAGCCTTTGGATGACTAGATTCCCCACACACTTGGCATGATCTTCATCCAAATTCGAACACATGGGTAATGTAATGTTATTGGAGGGTGATGTGGTGTCAAATAGAATATAATGAGCCAAGGACTTCGAATTGGTAAAGGGGAGTAACTCCCATGGAAGAGGAAGATACTAGAAGACAATGTGTGCTACTTGGAAGGAGATTCCATGCACTCTATGGCAACAAATGATGAAAAATTCTATGACAAGTATGAAAAATTCAGACTTGATTGCAGACATATGAAAAATTATACATGACAGGGATAAAAATATCCACCAAGAGCTGGAATTTGGGAGTTAGAGGAAACCATTCAAATTGGGGAAAGAATTGGAGCATGAAGAGGAAGACAAGTGTCAGGAGAGTTACTAAACCACTAAGATGAGTTAGAGGAAGCCCATGGAGGGAAATTCGACCTTAGGAGGCCTCAAGAAGTTAATAAAATGATTTCATGAGGAAGGAGAATATATTTTGATCATTTGTTAATTGGCCTTTGGCATATTGGATAGCTTTTGTTTGGCCATTGCATGGTGAGTGTTCACTCTCTCTGCTTGTGAACCAATTTCGAGGGAGTTGGATTCCTTTCAAAGTTGTTTGATGGAGAGGAAATTCAAACCTATAATTGGATCTTAATTAATGTGTTTTATTTTCAGGTTTAAGGTCCATATATTTTCATTCTCGTCTATCTCCCTATTCTCTCATTCCTTCTTCTCCATTCCCCCACGCTCTCATTTGATGGTGCACTTGTTGGAGTGGTGCTTGCACTTTGATGAGGATATTTGGTGCCAAATATTGGGTATATTATGTATGGATCTATACTCTTGTTTCCATATGATCCATAAGTCTAAATATCAAGAATACATATGTTAGAGGCTCGCATTCCCATGCTCTTGAATAACTAGTTTTCATGCATTTGGCTTCCATTTTAAAGGAGTTGTATATCGGATTTGTATAAGGAATTTTCTTTGAGTTTGATGGTGATGGGGAAGACATAATTGATGTATTACTATTTAATTCTATGACCATATTATCTGTATATATAAATCCAATAAACTCCAGTGTGAAAGTCTTGCATTCCCAAGCTATTGAATGACTAGTTTTCATGTATTTGGCTTCCATTTTAAAAGAGTATATATCAGATTTGTGTAAGGACTTTTATTTGAGTTTGATTATGATGGGACAACTATAAATTATGTATGACTCTATAATTCCATGGCCATATTCTTTGTATCTCGAAATATAAGAAACTCCAATGTGAAAGGCTTGCATTCCCATGCTTTTGAGTCACTAGTTTTAATGTAATTGGATTCAAGCTTGGAAGAGTTTATACCAGACTTGTATGAGGGATGTTATATGATGTTTTATTTTGTTGGGGAATCCATTTGTATTTTTTTATGGTATATATATTTCATGCCATTATCTTAACCATTCAATCTACTTTTCATGTGTTAAAATTGAGCTATCAATACCATTTCCCCTTAAGCAATTTCACTGAAAGTTGTTATATAAATGTTGAGCTTTATAACCCATTTGAAGAGCTAATAACCATGATTAAATAAATCCACTTATTCCTTATATTCATTCCCATACATTGTTCTGAAATTGTGTAGGGTCGTACTTGAGTTGGGAAGCCAATTTGGCTCTGACCCTTGGGGGGGATTTGACTTCAATTTTCCTAGTAAATTTGCCCCTTTTATTCTTATCCTCAAATCAAGTTGCAGAAGCCTGAAGTCAGATCCTAAGTTCTCATGGTTCATATTTGAATTTCATAAGACTCACCATATCCTTTCTTTACAAATTCGAGACCATTTGGAGTCAGTTGGAACCCCCTAGAGTCATGACTAGTAAAGCTTGAAATTGGCCAAATTTGTACAAACTTGAATAACATGTCAAATGAGTTTTCTGATTCAAAAATTGAGTGTATGAGGTTTTTTAGGATGTTTTAAATCCCATAGGATCCCTCCACAAGAAATTTGGAAATGTTCGATGGAGTTGGGAACCAAACCAAGAAAGAGTAGTTAAGCTTGAATACGTCCAACTTCTATTTTTCTCCAAAATTCCAAGAAGGGACATTATAGTGGTATCAAAGCATGGTATTTGAACCTATTGAAGTTATGTATTGTAGGGATGAATTTAAGAAAATCATGAATTCATATTTTGATTATACAACCAAGCAGATTATGCAAGGGTTCAAATTGGTAGCTAGCCAACTTAGGGGTAAGCTGGGAGTAGGGGGTAGTAGTAGTTCCCATCATGGTGAGACACATAAGACCATTATTTTTAAATATTTTGATGATTGGTTTTATTGATTTAGGAAAAATAAGGCATATGTGAACTCATTAAGGAACAATCAACAATCCACAAGTATGGAGGAGACCAAGGAACCACCAAGTTATGTGGGTGGTGGAGCAGAAAAAGCATTACGTCATGAGGATCAAAAGTCACTCCCATGTGACTCTAAAAAATATGAGTAAACATCACATGATAATTATGAAGAGTCCCTTGAAACTATATAATATCATTCAGAGACACATTCTATTGTGGACATGGACCAAAGGGCATCTACTAATGGATGCTTGAACTGTGAACGAGTACCTACTGATGGGTGCTCACAACTATGTTGGTGACATAGAGATCATATTTGAAAGTGTTGTTGCAATTCAAAGTTCTCATGCGCATGAAGATTAATACCTTTTGGCAGATAATGAAGAACCAAGATCAACTTTCCCATCACCACTTGAGCTTCAAGAAGTTGACCAAATCAAGAAGAAAGAAGAAGAAGAGGTTCACTCCCATGAATCATCCTTTATTGAAGGGTCTTTGAAGATGAGTAAATGGAATATCCATGAGTCCCTTAGCATACTCAATTACACTAAAGAATTGGTGTCAAATTATTGTTTGAAAGTTTCTTCATGGGAGGAGCCATCCTTCCTATAAGACATGGAGAAGATTCAAAGAGAAATATGCAACATCGAACATAATTTCATGTCTTTGCTTTTTTATAGAAACAATTTGGCTGAGCTTAATGAATGGTTACATGAAGCATACTTTAATAATAATGAGGATATTCATAAGCTCAAAACTCAAAATGAGAAACTTCTTAAGAGGTTGCAAGATACTTGCTCTCCCTCCTATGTTTCAGATTGTCATATGGTAGATTGCTTGGAGGATTCTCATGACATGAGGGATCATGAGAAACATGGAAAATTGCAGGTTCTTGATGTGTTTGACAATAAGCTTTATGAGATACAATCATTTATTGCGTTGGAAGAGGAACTTGAGTTTCCTCTTGAAAATGGTAACACACTCTTTAAAGAAGTGCATGATTCCACTACCTTGGAACCAACATATGAGTAAAGTGTCACACTTTTGAGGGAGATGCATAATAATACCCCTATGGATCCTTCACATGATGAAAATTTTGCACTTTCTAATCATTTGGGTGAGTTGGTTCTTTCTCCTACATCCTACACTTCCATATTTTGCAGCATTCATCCTAATGAAGTATGGGTGAAATGTTTCTTGTTGATGGAGCCACATGAAGAGTATGGAATTCCTAGCTCTCCTTTTTATTATGACATGACTAGAGTGCCATCTTATTTACATTTGAAACATCATCCTTTGTTACATTATGATGATATACATATTCATAGGTGTATTGATGAGACTTCTGTGAGCCACTTGAAGTCTTCATGTTTTCTTTGCTCCTTATTGGGTTCAAATTTTGGTGAAGGTTCTTCATTCACTTCTTGGATGAAAGAACACATGGATGATGATCTGGAAACAAGATCTTTGCTACTCTATGACGTTAACATGAATTGCATAAAGAGCATGAATGAAGCCCACAAATCCATAAGAAGAGAACCAAACAGCATAGACAACACGCACATAAAGACAACAAGTTAATAACGGAGTTCGTCCAGGATGGACTCCGGGCCTGCTTCTCAATAGGAGGTCCGATCTATAATCTCAGCATAAGGCAACATACATGGCAATGATGCAATGATACCTTGGCGACAATGTTCAGAAAGAGAACCGCTGCCCAAAACACAACAAGACTTCTTCCAGCAACTTCGAAGCTTGAAGACGATGTAAAACGAGTATAAACACTTGTACCTTCCTCCTGCAGAGCTACGCAATCTCCCTTCTCTCCTTTAGCTACAAAGTCTCCACTCCAAAGCATGAGTGGGAAATAGCATATGAGGGGGTTTATATAGGCTTGAGTTAGCCCTCATCACATTCTCCTCATGATTCTTCAGTTACAACAAATTTGCCTAATTGTGATATGGTTGAAAACCTCCAAGTTGATTAGGCTCTTAAATTCCAACCATCCATTTAATATTCCCACCATATAATATTCCAACCATATATTTGGTTATAGTTTAAAACTATACCAATTATAGGTTAAAACACATTACATATGTTTTAAGGTTTTTTTTTTTTTAAACCCACTTTTAAAACCATAACCAAAGTTTTATATAGTACATGTGGTGAAAAACCATGAACAAGTTTTTCGAACCCACCAAAGTTTGTTTTTAAAAACACATGTGGTGCATGGTGAAGGGCACGTCCCACGTGGTGCCAATGTTCAATGGATATAACCAATTCATAATAACGTTTGTTTGTAACTCACTTTAAAAGCCATTCCCCAAACTCATTAAAGGGCACGTGCTCCATGTGATTGGTTGGAGTTGTAACAACTCCGCATTAAAAACCATGGGTCAGGGCTTGCCCTGGCCTCCCTTTTTTGCGCCATATAAACTTTTCCAAGTTCAAATAAAATAACCTTAACAAACATACCAATAAACATATGTAACCCAAGTGGTGAAGGTGGATCGCTTATACAAGGGAGGTCATAGGGTTGAACCCTGCGGAGGCCATAATTTTTTGCCTTAGACATATTGGCCAATCCCATGCTGCCACGTGGCGGCCAGGAATTGGTCCACCTCATGCCCAGTTAGCGTCCAGTCAACCACCCGTATTGCCACATCACTTTTCGTATGCCCAGTCAGCGTCCAGTCAACCGCCCATACTGCCACGTCACCGTTCATACGCCCAGTTAGCAGTATGCCAGCTCAGATCCGTATTGGCCAATCCCACGCAGCGTCCAGTCAACCACCCGTATTGCCACATCACTTTTCGTATGCCCAGTCAGCGTCCAGTCAACCGCCCATACTGCCACGTCACCGTTCATACGCCCAGTTAGCAGTATGCCAGCTCAGATCCGTATTGGCCAATCCCATGCTGCCACGTGGCGGCCTGGAATTGGTCCACCTCATGCCCAGTCAGCGTCCAGTTAACTACCCGTATTGCCACATCACTTTCCATACACCCAGTCAGTGTCCAGTCAACCGCCCATACTGCCACGTCACCGTTCATACGCCCAGTCAGCAGTATGCCAGCTCAGATCCATACTGCCACGTGTCACATTGTGATTGGTCTGTATTGTATGGATGCCACATGTCATCCTCTGAGTGGTGTCATGTGTCATATTTTGGTTGGTCCATACATCTACCATGTCATCTTGTCTGTACCGTATGAATGCCACGTGTCACCCTATCAGTGGTGCCACGTGGCACCTCTTTTTTGCCAATTTTGCCAGTTGACCTTATAGAACAGAACGCGATAACTTTCTCATACGGAGTCCGTTTGAGGTGAAACGAACGCCGTTGGAATATTCTCGATGAGCCCTTCGATTTGGTGCTAGTTTTACTGAGATTGGAGGACTTCAAAAATTTTGTCTTCTTGGATCCTCCTAGATCATTCCTCCCCACTAAGAAGCTTTTGGCCTCCAAAAGCCTTTACTAATCAACAAATAGGTGAGAAAATTGCTCCCTCACTTTCTCCTTCTCCATCCACTTGGCTTTGCTTGGATGAGTGCCTTTGATGCCCACTCGAAGATACTCAACATCACCTCTGCGAGAAGTCCTTGTCCTTCTGTCCAAGATGACATCTTCCTTTAGCTCGTCCATGTACTCAGGAGAAAATTCATCAACTGATGGCAATGAGACATTATCCCTTTCATCCATGATCATGGGAGGCTCATAGAGTTTCAAGTTCTCCACATTCACCACTGAGTAGATCTGCATGTATGGCGGTAGCTCTAAGCAAAAAGCATTCGTCCCAATCTTCTCCAAGATGGTGAAGGGACCATATCTAATAGGCTTGAGCTTCTTGCCTTCTCCTTTCATCCTCTCCTTGCTGATGTGAAGCCACACTTGATCTCCCACCTAAAACTGATGATCAACTCTATGCTTGTCATGGCGAGCCTTGTACTGGGCTTGACTCTTCTCCAACTACTCTTGCACTGCTTGATGTACCTGTTGAACTCTCTGAATGAACCTACGGGCTTTGTCTTCATCCTTGGAAGCGCTTGAATCAACCTCTCTTCCATAAGTCAAGTCCAATGGATTCTTTGGCAAGTACCCAAAGCATGTCTCAAATGGCGAGCTCTGAGTGGAAGAATGCATAGCCCTGTTGTAGGCATGCTGCACATACTGGATCTGTTCATCCCATAACTTAGGATGCTTGTTGCAATAGCCTCGAAGCAAATGGAAAACTATCACGTTGACTACCTCTATCTGTCCGTCAGTCTGTGGATGGAAAGCGGTGCTCCTCTTCAGCTTGGTGTCCATCATACACCATAATTTTGTCCAAAACTCTCCAAGGAATCGCGAGTCCCGATCCGAGATAATGGACATAGGGAGTCCAAAGTGAACTCATACATACTGAAAGAAGAGAGAAGCAGTCTGATCTGCAGTGACCTGTTTTTTACATGGCATAATAATACACATCTTGCTAAACCTATCCACGACCACATACAAGTAGTCATGACCCCTCCTAGACATAGGAAAACCCCCCACACAATCCATGGAAATGATTTCCCAAGGATGGGAAGGGACAGGAAGTGGTGAGTACAGCCCCAATTTTCTATTAGTGGGCTTACAAGTAGAGCACATCACACACCCCTTTACATATTTTGTTACAATGTCTTTCATGCGAGGCCAATACACAAGTCTTTGCAAATGAGCCAAAGTCTTACCTACCCCAAAATGCCCTGATACAAGAGAAGTATGAGCTTCTCGTATTACATGGACTCTTTCACTGATAGGAACATATAGCTTACCCAAATGATAGAGCAACTTTCCCTGCAAATAGTAGTCTTCCACCTGTGTGCCATTGGTTAGCTTCTCATAAATCTCCTTGAAATCATCATTAGTAGCATACTTCTCAATATAACTTTCATGGGACAAAGAAGCATTTTTCAGAACAATAGATGCAACAATAGGAGGTCTAGAAAGCATATCTGCCACTTTGTTACTAGTACCCTTTTTGTACTTGGTAACTGCGGACAACCTATACATGCCCACATTAGGAAGAGGGGCATCCTACTGGAGATGAATCTCATGCTGAATCTCCCTTTTGGGAGGCAAACCTATAGGTTCCTGAAATATTTCATCATAGTTAGCCACAATATCAATCATAGCCTTTTTATGAGAAGGATCACAACCTTTGAAAGCATCAGATGCTTCAGCATCTTTTGCTCTCACAACCATGAGCATGTATCTCTTATTAGTGTTGATGAGTCTCTTCATCTATCCTGTACTAACAAGAGAGGTGTTAGCCTTCATACTGTGAGCTCTCACAATGTACTCCACCCCATTTTTGGTGAGATGTTACTTGTTCTCATGACGGAAGAATACTGCTTTTCGATCATACAAGTATGGGCTTCCCAATACGATACCGCAGATGTCAAGAGGAACAACATCTAAGTCCACCTCATCGATCAACTTTGAAGCAATAGCAAACCTTAACCTGCATTGCTTAGTCACCTATAGCTTAGCATTATCACATACCCATCCAAGAGGATAAGGCTTGGGGTGAGGTTTAGTCTGTATGCCCAACTTCTTAACAATTGATTCTAAGATCAAATTTACTTGAGAACCCAGATCAAATAATGTTTCAATCTTTGAATGCTTAGACACAACTCTGATGTGAAACAACTCACTTCTTCTTTTATCATTTTCTTTAGAAACATGAGTAGAACTTGAACCAGTATGAGGAGTTTTGTTACCTTGCATTCCCATGGCTGTAATCATGGTTTCGTCGCTTGAGTCGGAACCCAAATCTCGTTGCGTTGTTGCAATGGTATTTTTCTTCTTTTTGCTTCCATAATGCTTTGGCCTCTATTCAGGATGCAACTTCCAACAACTTTCTTCATCATGCCCATCAGTGTCGCAATGGTTGCAATGGAGCTTTCCTCCTTCCTTCTTGGCAGTAGCTGTCTTCTTGCTCTTGTCTTTTTTCTTGAACTTGTGGTTGTTGTTGTGCTTGAAAGGCTCCTTCTGATGGTCTTCTTGCAAATGATCCCCCCTGCTCTCAAGATGAGTAGCCTGGACACTTGCTTCATCCACAGTAGTAGGATTCAACAACAGCAAAGTATGGTGTAGATAATGATGAAGAGCACCAATGTACTTCAAAAGAGTGTCAGGAGAATCTAAAGAAATATTCAACTCTAGAGATTTCTTTCTAAATTCTTCAGTAAAATTCTGAACACTCTAACCCTTGCCTTGTCTAAAACTTTGCCAATCCATCATAGCCTTTTGAACATAACCCAACGGATAAAATTGCTTACATAAAGCAGAAATGAAAGCAGACCACGATGGGAGAAGATTACCCATTTGTTTGCTACCTTGATGAAGCTTGCTTTCCCACCATACAAGTGTGGTGCCTGTCAGCCGAAGTGAAGCCAACTGAATCTTCACATCTTCTTCTTTGATCTGCTGGACTCGGCAATATACCTCAATTTTCCTTATCCAATTGTTCAACTTCTCTGCATTCGCTTCCCCATTGAACATGGGCAAATCAAACTTCACATCGAGCTTCAATAAGGGCTTCTTTTGAGGCTCTTTGTGAGGAACCTTGGAATGCTGAGAATGAGATGAGGAAGAAGCACTTGAACTTGTGCTTGAAGCTGAAGGTGAAGAGGGAGGCTCAGGAGGCTCTTCGCCACCTCCTCTGTGGTTAGTTGAAGCGTTGCCTTCGTCCTTCACTTCTTTGTCTTCCTTCTTTACTTCACTGCCTTTTCTTTCTTTTGCCATGCGTGCTTCATAGTCTGTAAACAACTTGTCTACCTTGTCGGCCATCATGTAGAAGACCTTGTGAAAGTTTGCCTCCATCTCGGTGCGGTCATCATTAGCATCCATATTCTTCCTTCGGTGTGCACTTCCGATCTCAGAATTGTAAGGCTCTAATGTCCCCTCACCAGCTTGTAGTTTAGCCCCCGTGAGCATACACTCACAATCCAACGTCAAATAGTCCTGCTCTGATACCACATGATCCAGAAACAAGATCTTTGCTACTCTATGACGTTAACATGAATTGCATAAAGAGCATGAACGAAGCCCACAAATCCATAAGAAGAGAACCAAACAGCATAGACAACACGCACATAAAGACAACAAGTTGATAACGGAGTTCGTCCAGGATGGACTACGTCTCCGGGCCTGCTTCTCAATAGGAGGGCCGATCTATAATCTCAGCATAAGGCAAAATACATGGCAATGATACAATAATACCTTGGCGACAATGTTTAGGAAGAGAACCGCTGCCCAAAACACAGCAAGACTGCTTCTAGTAACTCCGAAGCTTGAAGACGGTGTAAAACGAGTATAAACACTCGTACCTTCCTCCTACAGAGCTACACAATCTCCCTTCTCTCCTTTAGCTACAAAGTCTCCACTCCAAAGCATGAGTGGGAAATGGCATATGAGGGGGTTTATATAGGCTTGAGTTAGCCCTCATCACATTCTCCTCATGATTCTTCAGTTACAAAAAATTTGCCTAATTGGGCATATGGTTGAAAACCTCCAAATTGATTAGGCTCTTAAATTCCAACCATCCATTTAATATTCCCACCATATAATATTCCAACCATATATTTGGTTATAGTTTAAAACTATACCAATTATAGGTTAAAACACATTACATATGTTTTAAGTTTTTTTTTTTTATAAAACCCACTTTTAAAACCATAACCAAAGTTTTATATAGTCATGTGGTGAAAAACCATGAACAAGTTTTTCGAACCCACCAAAGTTTGCTTTTAAAAACACATGTGGTGCATGGTGAAGGGCACGTCCCACGTGGTGCCAATGTTCAATTGATATAACCAATTCATAATAACGTTTGTTTGTAACCCACTTTAAAAGCCATTCCCCAAACTCATTAAAGGGCACGTGCTCCATGTGATTGGTTGGAGTTGTAACAACTCCGCATTAAAAACCATGGGTCGGGGCTTGCCCTGGCCCCCCCTTTTTGCGCCATATAAACTTTTCTAAGTTTAAATAAAATAACCTTAACAAACATAACAATAAACATATGTAGCCCAAGTGGTGAAGGCGGAGCGCTTATACAAGGGAGGTCATAGGGTTGAACCTTGCAGAGGCCATAATTTTTTTCCTTAGACATATTGGCCAATCCCATGCTGCCACATGGCGGCCTGGGATTGGTCCACCTCACGCCCAATCAACGTCTAGTCAACCGCCCGTACTTCCACATCATTGTCCATACGCCTAGTCAGCGTCTAGTCAACCGCCCGTACTGCCACGTCACTGTTCGTATGCCCAGTCAGCAGTATGCCAGCTCAGATCCATACTGCCACGTGTCACATTATGATTGGTCTGTATTGTATGGATGCCACGTGTCATCCTCTGAGTGGTGCCACGTGTCGTCTTTTTGGTTGGTCCGTACATCTTCCATGTCATCTTGTCTGTACCATACGAATGCCATGTGTCACCCTGTCAGTGGTGCCATGTGGCACCTCTTTTTTGCCAATTTTGTCGGTTGACCTTATAGAACAGAACGCGATAACTTTCTCATACAGAGTCCATTTGAGGTGAAACGAATGCCGTTGGAATCTTCCTGATGAGCCCTTCGATTTGGTGCTGGTTTTGCTAAGATTGGAGGACTTCAAAAATTTTGTCTTCTTGGATCCTCCTGGATTAGATGATTACTATTTTTATGCAACTTACATTCTTTGGGAGCATCCTTATAGGACATGGGATCCTCACCTATGTCATTGGAGCATATTTGATATAATACTTGATGCTTGTGTGTATGGGCCACACGATGATCTACTTACTAGGATGTACAAGCACTTTCATGATACTTTGATGGGGTACCTTATTGATGTACAATTTTATGATGTAGTTATGTACTTTAATGATTTATCTTTTGTACTCGTGATGTTTGGAAGGGTACAATACAAGCAATGGGATCAAGGTATTGCTTGGTTTCAATTTTTGGGGTAACAAGAAATAGGGGATAATGATTCACCATTTGAGAAGGTGATTGTAATAAGAGTAGAGAAACAACAAGAATGCTGGTTCCTCTTTGAAACTTTCTTGGAATCTTGGAAATTCAAGTTTGGAAACTCGGTACCAACTTCAAAATATTATACAGAACCAAAAAGTGTCGAAAGTTCCTAAAAGGTTTCCAAAAGATGGAGGTAGAGATTATTTGTGAAAATTTTGTTTTGATGGATTTTATTAATAATTTTGGTTTTAGTTTTGATGTCACCGAATATATAAATACTCAAACATCCACATATCTTTACTTTTAGAAACACACAATTGTAGTACATGAGTTCCACTACTCAAATTGCAGCTAAGGTTTGAAGAAAAGTTTTGGAAGGAAGGAAGGTTATTCAAAATCCATGTTTGAAACTGATTAAGGATAATAAATCATGAGTGGGGAGGACTGTCATGTCTCCAATTAAATAATTTTCAAATAAGACTACTTGCAAATAATGTTCCACCAACCTATTAGTTCCCTAGGTTGAGACGGAGACATAAAATTTGTAATAAGGGGCTATGGGACCCAAAAGGACTTTATTTTACCATATTCACACTTAAAGGGGTCACATAAATGATAAATGGTAAGAAAAGTAAGGTGGCATTGGTACATGAAGACACTTGGAAGCTTGTGGATCCTTTGGATGACTAGATTCCCCACACACTTGGCATGATCTTCATCCAAATTCGAACACATGGGTAATGTAATGTTATTGGAGGGTGATGTGGTGTCAAATAGAATATAATGAGTCAAGTAATTTTAATTGGTAAAGGAAAGTAACTCCTATGGAAGAGGAAGATACTAGAAGACGATGTGTGCCACTTGGAAGGATATTCCACACACTCTATGACAACAAATGATGAAAGTTTGTATGAAAAGTATGACAAATGCAGACATGATTGCAAACATATGAAAAATATGACATGATAGGGATATAAATAGCCACAAATAGGTCGAAATTTTGGGTTTATAGGCAGCCATTTGAATTGGGGAAAGAATTGGAGCATGAAGAGGAAGACAAGTGTCATGAGAGTTACTAAACCACTAAGATGTGTTGGAGGAATCCCATGGAGGGAAATTCAACCTTAGTAGGCATCATGAAGTTAATAAAAGGATGTCATGAGGAATAATAATATCTTTTGATAATTTGTTAATTGTACTTTAGCGTTTTGGATAGATTTTGCTCATCCATTGCACGGTGATTGTTCACTCTCCCTACTTGTGAACCAATTTTGAGGGAGTTAGATTCCTTTCCAAGTTGGTTGAAGGAGAGGACATTTAGAACTCTAATTGGAGCTTAATGAATTTGTTTTATTTTCATTTTGAAGGTCCATACAATCTAATTCTCATCTATCTCCATATTCTCTCATTCGTTCTTCTCCATTCCCCCACACTCTCATTTGATGATGCACTTGCTGGAGTGATGCTTGCACTTTGATGAGGATATTTGATGCCAATGATTAGTTATAATATGTATGGATCTATACTATTGTGTACATATTATATGTAATTGTAAATATAAAGAATACATATGTTAGAGGCTCACATTCCCATGCTCTTGAATAACTAGTTTTCATGTTTTTGGCTTCCATTTTAAAGGAGTTGTATATCAGATTTGTATAAGGAATTTTCTCTAAGTTCAATGGTGATGGTGAAGCCATAAATTATGTACTACTCTATCATGTACTCTGTAATTACATGACCATATTCTATGTAGTTCGAAATCCAATAAACTCCAGTGTGAAGGTCTTGCATTCCCATGCTCTTGAATGACTAGTTTTCATGTGTCTAGCTTCCATTTTAAAAGAGTGATATATCATATTTGTATAAGGACTTTTATCTGAGTTTGAGATGATGGGGAAGCCATAAATTCTGTATGACCCTGCAATTCCATTTCCATATTCTTTGTAGCTTGAAATCCAAGAAACTCTAGTGTGAAATGCTTGCATTCCCATGCTTTTGAGTCACTAGTTTTAATGTAATTGGCTTCAAGCTTGAAAGAGTTTATACTAGAATTGTATGATGGATGTTATATGATGTTTGATGGTGTTGGGGAATCCATTTTTTATTTTTTTATGGTATTTATATGTCATGTCATTACCTGAACCATTCAATCTACTTTTCATGTGTCAAAATCGAGTTATCAATACCATTTCCCCTTAAGCAATTTCACTGAAAGTTGTTATATGAATGTTGCACTTTATAACCAGTTTGTAGAGCTAATAACCATGATTAAATACTGCCACTTATTCCTTACATAAATTCCCATACTCTTTTCTGAAATTTGGGAGGGTCGTACTTGAGTTGGGAAGCCAATTTGGCTCTCACCCTTGGGGGGAATATGACCTCAATTTTCCTAGCAAATTTGGCCCTTTTATTCTTATCCCAAAATAAAGTTGCAGAAGCATAATGTTAGATACTAAGTTCTCATGGTTCATATTTTAATTTCATAAGACTCACCATATCCTTTATTTACAAATTCGAGACCATTTG
This sequence comes from Pseudotsuga menziesii, assembly GCA_001517045.1. Taxonomy (NCBI): domain Eukaryota; kingdom Viridiplantae; phylum Streptophyta; class Pinopsida; order Pinales; family Pinaceae; genus Pseudotsuga; species Pseudotsuga menziesii. The sequence goes on from LPNX010572883.1 coordinate 498,190, forward strand.
GAGTTAGTTGGAACCCCCTAGAGTCGTGACTAGCAAAGCTCGAAATTACCAAAATTGTGCAAACTTGAATAACATGTAAAATGAGTTTTATGATTCGACCATTGAGTGTCTGAGTTCTATTAGGATGTTTCAAATCCCATAGGATCCCTCCACAAGAAACTTAGAAAGGTTCGATGGTGTTGGGAACCAAACCAAGAAAGACTAGTTAAGCTTGAATTTTTCCAATGTGTAATTTTCTCCAAAATTCCAAGAATGGACATTACACTAGCATAGGCACCTATATTTTTTATATGAATCTTGTAATTCCTGTCACCTGCATCAATCCGTATGATCCTTATAATTATAGAATGGCTTACTGGGACACACTCTTCCGTTTTGGTTTGTTCAACAATGGCAGAGTAATCATAGGGGGGGATTTGAGTCTTTCTCTTGGGGAAGCTAAGATATGGGGACGAAATTCCAGAAGAGATATCTCGACATATTAATTCATTCATATATTTGAGGAAAACAAACCTTATGACATCATCCTAGTTAAACTCATACCTACATGGAGGAACATGAGAACGAGGGACAATATAATTTCCAAAAGACTGGATATATTCTTGATCAATGACCTCACCCTGCACGATTATTTTCTAATCAGACATTGGGTTGGGTTGGGAGTGGAATTCTATCATTTTCCCATATTGTTGGAATTATCTCCTGGTTAGAATAAGCCACCCAACCCTTCTACATTTAATTCAAATTGGATGGAAGAGGAAGATTACTCTCAATTGATAAAAAAATGCATGGGTTCCTTATGGGGATAAGCATGGGCATTCTGCAGGGTTGAATTTTCTTAAGATTTTGAATAATGTTAAACAACTATCCATTCCCTAGGATGCTAATAGGAAAGTGATACAGGAAATGGAGCTATTAGATGTTGAGGATAGATTGGAGAATCAATATGTAGAGGAGTTTGTTGGATTCAAAGATTAAAGGGAGGAGTAAGATCATTTCTTTTAAGGTAAAGAAAGGAAGATTCTTGAGGACAAGGAAGCAACATGGAGACTAAAGGGCGTACCAATTTGTCTCATTCAAGGGGATGACAATTCAAAATTACTTCATAATTATGTTAAGCATAGAAAGAATATCAATTCTTTATGGAAGATTGAAGAAGATAATCGTAATGAGGATATGGGATTTAGGAAGCTAGTTGGCTCAAGAGTTAACCATTTCAATAATCTATATAAGGAGGATGCAAGGAACAATGTTGCAGATGTGGTGAGGATGGCCACCTTCTTTCCTTGTTTTGTATCAAAGGAGGACAATATCAATCTTATGGAGGAGGTTAGTTTGGAATAATTAAAAGAGATTCTACATTATCTATAAAAAGAAAAAATCCATGGTCGATATGGATGGCCACTGGAATTCTTTAATGGTTTCCTAGAGTTGTTTGAAAAGGATTTACTTCTAATTATTGAAGAACATGGGGCTAAAGGAAATGTGTTGGCTATCATTAATCCCATATTTATATACCTTATACCTAATTCTAATTGCCTTGTCACTTTTGATGAGGACATGCCCATATCATTATGCAATTGTATATACAAAATAATTGCAAAGGTTATTGCAAGAAGGGTGAGATTCATTCTCTCTAGGTTTATATCATAAGAGAAATTTTCATTTTTATCTGGTAGGAAAATCCATGAGTCCATTAGGGTGGATCAGAAGGTACTTCATACTATCAAGAAAAAGAGGATACCTACCATGGTCATAAGCATTGATCTGTCAAAAGCATATGACATGGTCAATTGTCTTTACTTAAGGATTATGATGCTTCAAGTGGGTTTCCATATACATATGATTAGTTGGATAATGTCATGCATTCAGACATTGTCCTTTGCTATTCTGGTGAATGGGTCCTCCTCTCCCCTTTTAGACTTGAGAGGGGTCTCAAACAAGGCTTCCCTCTTCCAACTCTGTTGTTTCTATTGGTGGTGGAAAGTCTCAATGGGCTTATATCATAGGCTAAATCTGTGGGTTCCTTCTTTGGCATCAAGAAGTGTGGTACCTTGCACATATCACAATTTATTTTTGTAGATGATATCATGTTATTTTGTAATGGTGTCAGAAGAGAATCCATTAAACTAAAAGAAATATCGACTTTCTTTTTAGCTACTATAGGTATGGTCTTTAATGATAGGAATTCATCTATATCTTCATGCATCTAGACAAGGAGTCTATAGATTGGTTTCATAAATTTTTCCCCTTCCCCATAGTGGAGCTTTAGGAAGGACTAAAATACTTGGGTTTTTGCTGAAACCAAATGACGTCTATACTTGTAAGGATTGAGATGGTTGATAGGTAAGGTGTAGAAGCTTTCCTTTTGGTGTAATAAATGGATTTCTAGAGGTGGGAGATTAGTTCTAATGAAGTCTATTTTGGAAGCAATACATGTTTATTGGAATCCACTATCTTACATTCCAAAGGGTAATATTGAGAGGATCATAAAATTATGCTATCACTTCTTATGGAATGGAGGGGTATACAAGAGGACATTCCACGGGGTGGGATGGAGAAAAATTGCACTCTCAAAGGAATGAAAAGGGAGGGGTTTAAAAAATCCCCATTATTTTTCCAAGGCCTTAGCAAAAAAAAGTGTATGGAGGACCTCCAGGGATTGGGCTTATGGGCCTCACTCATTAAGAAAAAAATGCATTCACCCTTTTACAATTGAGGGGTGTTTTAGGTATATATATAAAGAGGATCAAAATGTATCCACCATATGGAAGGAAGTACTGACATCTTTTGATCTCATTGGGGAGTAGCTGGTTTGGAGGATTGGCTCTAGAGAAAGAGTTAGACTTGGTACTGATCCATGGGTTGGAAGCTTGGGAAATCACATATTACCTCTGCACATGGTTCAAAATATGAGAGACCAAGCATAAATCCACTTAGCTCAGATTTATGGTCCTATTCTTATCTCTTTCAAGAGACAAGGTTTGTTGAAGGATGATGCTCTTGGTTTCTTTGGTGAATACCAACCACGATAGGACAAATATATTCTTTCTTTACAAAATAGCTGTCACGTCCCCGTCCCTCAACCGGCGAAGAGGACGCGACCAACACATCAACACAACCGGGAAAATGGCCCCATGAACATAATCAAAGAAATCAATGCTGGACATAAATTTAAAAGCATACACAGATGCAAAAATCTTCAATCATACAGCGGAAGCAAACATACATTCCAGCAATTACATGTTCATCATAATTCCATATCCAATTGATATAATTGCAGAGATAGATTAGCAGCACTTATCTGTTAGTGAAGAACTTTCCCGCAACCAGCTACGTCGCTGCAACGTTCCACCCAACCATAGGCCAGCGTGGTCATCAATCTCTCAGCACACTGCCACCCCCGAGCTGGGCATGATTCCTTCGGAATAAGGGTCAATTGCAGGCTTACACATAGCCAAGGGGACACAAAACGGCCAAACCAACATGGCTGGGTTTATCAGGCCATCAACAGATCGGCCAAGCCAGCACAGTCCAAGGGACAACCACTGCATACCAGCAGCCATAACAACCCTTCACAGCTTTGTGAAGAAGACAAAACAACCAGGGACAGCCCCAAACAATGGATGACCACAGCCCAAGTCCCATGGATGACACGGAGTTGTTCTTGGCCCTAACGTGGCCAAAACAACTCAACCACTACATCCCAAACCAGGGAAACAACAGCGGCCCAATTTCACAACAAAATTGACGGCAACTATGCACAGTCCCAGAACCGGGAGACCCAGCCAACATATTGGGAATCAACGGTGACCCAAAACGAATTTGAGCACCCCAGCCCACAAAACGTGGGTGAAATCAACAACAACCCAATACGTGGGTTAAAACCACGGCCAACAAAACGTGGGGAAACAACAGCCCCAAACAAAATAGTGAGCAAGGCTCTCACATGGAAAGAACGCCCCAACCAGTCTGTGCGTGAGGAAAAACTTGCACCCAACAGTAAAATACACGGAAAAGACATACCCGATTTTTGCGTGAGGATTCCAGCCTGCGCGTGAGGAAAAACTTGCACCCAACAGTAAAATACACGGGAAAGACATACCCGATTTCTGCGTGAGGATTCTAGCCTGCGCGTGAGCATGAACCGACCAATGCATGAGGTGAACAGACCAAGCGTGAGAACAACCGACCATGGAAAACAATGGGGAAAAATCCATGGAAGGGAAGAGTGCGTGAGGGAGAAGAATGGCCAACGTGGGTGGAGTGGGCAATTGGGTAAGGCTGACAGCCTCCCACAACCACCACCACTTTAGCAATAAATTCCCTCAGCCATAACTCCTCAACCACCAGCTGAGCATTAAAGAGGTTGACAAGGTTGGGTGAGACAAAAGGTGACAAAAAACAAAGGTGGCAAAACCACAAGGTAATAAAACATGGGTTTTTTTTCCCATAAACCAAGGTTTGACATCCCCCACCCCTTATCCTTTGGAACCATGCCCTTTTCATTCAACGTTGCACTGCCGTAGCTGGTTGTGGTTTTAGTTTTATTTGATGTGCGTGTTTACATGATGTCAAATTATAATGTGCCTTATAGCACGACATATCACCAACAATTATCCCCATTGCCGAAACATACACAACCAAATCGATGGTGGGGCTTTTGCCTTGAGCTCCTCACCACGATTAATTACAATATATACATCATGCAAACGGGGTCGAAACCGGGGGCATTACAATAGCCATATCATACTTTCTCAATCCAGGGATGAGATCATTTGGTATTTTTATTTTTGATCAATAATGAAGATATTTTAACTTTAAAATTTTTATGAATGAATTAGTGAACATATGAATCACTGAATCAAATCAACCACAGAGTCATTTATCCACTTAAGAGAATATATACCATGGGAAAACCCTCACAATAATGAGGATGACAAATTCAACAATTCTTTCGAGTATAATAGATATATTTGCAGAGAATGATTTACAACATAATAACAGATTGCCCAATAAGAGAGAACATAGAGAAATAGAGAATAATGTTCAACTGTGATGAACTTGCCATGTCCCCAACACATTAATAACAAGACAAAAATACCATTCATGCAGACTATAGTGAATGGTTGCATGCCAATCATGCATGCATGCATCACAACTTTGAATTGCTTAGCTAGAATATTAAATTCCTTACATTGAAAATATCATCATGCATTACTAATGCGCCATGCGTTTCATCTTTGAAATTAACCGATGATTAACTGACATCGAAGTGAACTCAATATCTAACTTAATGTATGCACACTTATTTAACATGATAATTTAAGTACCATTGTGCTTTAACTCAAGTATTGTCATGCAAAACACTTTATTAATTGAAGTGTCGTCTTTTGATTAACAAAAGTGTTTAATTAATGAAAATTATTTTTTGATTAACAAAAGTGTTTAATTAATGAAAATTATTTTAGTTAACTAGTGTGTCTTTATTCAACACTTAGTTAACTATTTATTAATTGAATCATACTGATTGATTTACTTTGCATGGACTAATACAAGTTTATTTAATTAATTGAAGCACACACTGTAACTTTAACTGAAGCTTACAATATTTAACTAATACATGCTTTGTTATATCCACTAAAGCTTTTAACTGAAGTTTAGTAATTCGAGTTCACTTTAGTCATTACATTGACAATTCGAATTCTCTATGCATTCTCTCTTTATCTTTACTGCATGGTCTAGATGTGTTAACATTAATTCATCATATCATATTATACTCATAAGAATTGTCACATGTTATGATCATATCATATTACTCTCGGACCATATAGTCATTGCTAAAGTAATTCACTCTAGAGGTAGCTAATCTCTAAAGGATACTTAATAACAATTTGTGACCATGGTTAGAAATACATCGCATAACATATATGCTTCATCATGCAAAGCATTTCACCTCTATAACAGGAGGCCCGCCTAAATGGGTATCCACTCTTTGGATGACCACATAAGAATCATTGACTTGATATTAACCACAAGTCTTCAGTCTTAATATTATTCACAAGACTTTACAATACAACATCACCACCTCAATCATATGAGGATATGTAGGACTTGATATTAACCACAAGTCCGAAAAATGACTCTCAATGCTATACATTCAATAGGTCTAGCAATACAAATGGTGGATATTATACCCCAAAGATAGGTTACAAGGTTTTAAGGGAAGAGGAGGATCACAATGATCCCCCTTAGTGGTACAAATGTATATGAAAATTTTGTTGTCCCCATAAGAATAAATTATTCTTATGGTTGGTATTGAATAGTAAAGCTCATACACAAGAGGTTCTACAACTAAAAGGATGGAATGGCCTTAGTAGATGTTCCCTTTGCAGGGTTGCACCTAAGAATACTAGTCATTTAATTATTACATGCCCTTACATAAAGGAATTTTGGACTTATTCCTCAATGATTTAAGGAGTTACTTTCATATGGAGTGGTCATGGTGTTAATGAGGCTCTTCTGGCATGTCACAATGGAATGATTTTCTCTGCTCATTTAGCTCCACCTCTTATAATGATATGGGGTGTGTGGTTAGCTATAAACTCTGTTGTCTTTGATGAAGATGTTATTTCTCCGTATGTTTATGCCACCAAGGGCATGGCCATTTTAGACATCTTCCCTCAGGAAAAGGATGGTAGTAAATAAATAAGGATACAGGACGAGGTCATTGATAAATATGGTAATTGGGAATTATTTGATGGAGCATCACAATGTGTTCCAAGAATGGGTGGAGTTGTTGGAGTGTTATACTTAAATCACGGGAATTAGATTTACTTTAATTTTGTATTAGGATCATGTATTAATAACAAACCAAAGCTACTAGCTCTAAAAATCACTCTTTCTCTTGCTATATTCAAGGGGGTACAAAACATACAAATAATGGGTGACTAGCATCTGATCATTGATTATATGAGACATAGAATTCCCACAAGAATTTTTTTTAAGACTGATATATGATGAAATTATCAGAATGATTAATGTTTTTACTGACATATCATTTATGCATATATATATAGAAAAAGGAATAGAGCATCATATAAGCTATCTAAAGATGGACTCCAAACAGTTGAAGGATCCTGGTTTAGATGGGAACACTTTGGAGATAACATACAAGAATTTGATTCGGGATCCTATCCTAGAAGGCAATAGTAAGATTTCAACACTACAGTCATTAGTCGAAACAACATATGAGGAAAGATTGTATGAGAAATAGAAAATATTTTTGCAGATATTATGAAAAGCTTCATAATAGTTTTTTCTGCTAGTTAATGGTGACATATACCTATATAATGACAGTTTCCAATTTTTGTATATACATGATCGTTTTGTTAAAGTATAACCGTACTGATAGTTTTTTAAGATGAAGATAGAAAATGATTTGTAATAGTGGTGAAACTTGTTTATGTAAAGTCTTTAGACCTATGCGAAGGTGGTTTCATTAATACAATAGAACTGTGTATTTTTTTGTGGAAAAAAAGAGCTTGGCATAGTTTCGCTACTAGATACATAATATTTGTCGTTATCAATAAACACTTTTTTTAATAATTTGTCACTATGTTTCTCAAAGGGAACAATGCCTTCCTCCATTTTCCATTTTTGTGGTGGATTTCATCAAGTTGTACATCAATTGCTTTAGTCCCAATTCCTATATTGACTTTTTATAAAGGCTATAGGATTTGCAAGTTGTTAATGAGTTGCTAATTGGGAGAAATGTATTTATAGCAACTATATTCAACTATAATCGTTGGATTAATAAAAGAGTACGGGAGTTCTCAAGGTGACATGTCTTAGGAGTTTAACTCTGGTCCAAGCCTTGATCTTGGTAGTGACAATTAACATTGATATTGAGTCCGATGAAAAATATACTTGACTTTGACCATAAACAAAGAGGGGGCATTACTTAGAAAAATTAAATAAAAGAGAATAAGAGGATCAAAGGCATGGGTATTGAATGTACACATATCATGAAGTTGAGGGAAATTTTAAGAGCAATAGAGATTAAGGATGGGACATATGAGAAGCAGATGATGAACTTGTATAATTAGCACTCATATCACCCCCTTTTTATGATCTCCCCTAGATTTTGATAACCTTAAAATTGTTGGAATCACATATTTATGTTGCTCAAATCATAATTTCAGTCATCTATGTTGATTAGAGACCTAATTTTACTCATAAATTACAGTTTGTGATAAATGTGATTGTAGTGTCTAATTACCTCAATTTTCATGGACACATTCCTTCTGGATTTAAAAAATTGTGATTAAGAAGGGTGACAAAATGAATGCCCCTTGTCCCACACGCAAAGGATGGAGGGGATGAATGCATGGAAGGACGTGTTGGCTCATATAAATCCTCATCTAACCTTCACACTTTGCACCTTTAATTGTTGCGAGTGATAGGTAATTATTGTCAAGAGATAGATGAGTTATAACTTTAACTACATATAGTTTGTACACATGACATGGAAATTATTGGTAAGGCTTATTGTGACAAAGGACATTAGACAACTAGGATCTAAACCAAGCATAAACCACCAACATGATACCACATCACCAAATTAGTAGGAGATCCAAATGATCTCAATAGTTGACTGAGTCCATCATTAAATAATGACAATGGTGGTACTTGTTTCCTTTGGTCTCGACATGATCTTGATAAGCCATCAAATTCATCTAGCTTGTTAAGGTAGTAAATGCACTTAGAAATAGGTTAAAACAAATACATAGATCGATTTTTATTATGTGGTCAATTAGACTATAAGTGATATGGAAAAAAATGTAATTTGTAAATTAAATATTAAAAAACAATAAGTGAAAATAAAATCATTGCATTGAGGGTAGCTAGGTGCTTACAACTTACTTACATTAAATAATGACAATAATGACAATGGTGGTACTTGTTTCCTTTGGTCTCGACATGATCTTGATAAGCCATCAAATTCATCTAGCTTGTTAAGGTAGTAAATGCACTTAGAAATAGGTTAAAACAAATACATAGATCGATTTTTATTATGTGGTCAATTAGACTATAAGTCATATGGAAAAAAATGTAATTTGTAAATTAAATATTAAAAAAAATAAGTGAAAATAAAATCATTGCATTGAGGGTAGCTAGGTGCTTACAACTTACTTACATAACACAATTTAACATAAAATTAGCATAGATCTTTCTTAAACCCAAATATATTAAGGACCAAAATGAACCTTGAGATGCAAATTTTTCTTGAGATACAATTTTTTTTTTATCTTAATTTTTTTTTAAATTTAAGAAAACAATTACATTTCAAAAAATTAAAGCCCGCTCTATGGCATGTGTAACATATAACAATCAACAATTACTTGTAATAACAAAAAGAAAATAAAAAATATATATGTGAAAAATGTCTTATCACAATATAAAAATAAATATTATAATAAATGATTACTTGGTTATATATTTCTTTTACAATTTGTTATACCTGTCGTCGGCAGGTTATATAGCGATGGATTGGTCGCCAAAATCTGTTGACCGATATTAGTTCAAACAATTAAACCAATGTTTATTAAAGTTTTTTTAATTTTTATTATTAAAATGAATTTGTTAAATATCAAAAATAATTTTAAAGTTTTTCAAAATTAAGTAAACTGTTTTTCTGATTGGTGCAGAGCAGAGATTTGACAATTTTTTCAAAATTAAGTAAACTGTTTTTCTGATTGGTGCAGAGCAGAGATTTGACAATTTTTTCCTGCTGTGCAATATAATAACTGAATTATAAAAATAAATAAAAAATATAAATTTGAAGAAAAAATAAAAAGTTGCCATGTATATAGTCTGCCACTGTCATTCATTTCTTTCATTTAATTAAGGACAGTCCGGCCGCCCCTGTCTTAATGCTGTTGTCTTTTCCAAAGTTACGTGGCATTTACTTGGTTAATTGTTGTCGAGTCTCGTTGGATTGACAACCCTCTACTCAAGTGGTATCAAAAGGGCCAGGCCAGTGAGGATGGTTTTACTTCTGCTAAAACAGATATAATATAATATAGGATGGTTTTACTTCTGTTAAAAACAGATATGCTTTTACTTCTGGACCGCGAAATCGATTAGGGAATTTAAAAACTTAATGGTTGACAAGCTGCAAGAGGTATTGAGAAAACCATCATCTGTATAACTGAAACGAAAATGTGCTAAAACAGTTTACAAAAATCTAGCGAAGTAGCTACAAAGACATTAGGTTGAAATAAATAAGAACAATGAGAAAAAATATTGAATCAATCACTGTCGTGTTGTTTGTCAACATGTTATATATATGGAATGATTTCATTACACCAAGATAAATATTTCACGAGTATCTATTAGTCTCTCTTTCTAGCCCCTGGTAAAATGGAAGATGTAAAAAATAGATAATTACATAGCTAAAGAAAACCTACCAGGGGCCGCTGGCATAAAATTAATGCAGTGTAAAATGTATTAAAAATATTAAATGCATATTGATACCAAGAACCATCACGATTCACATTATAGCTGTGTGCGGTGTGCACCCAATACTTTTACCTGTGACATACAACGTGGCAAACTCCATTGCAATGACAATTAATACTGCATAATTCAATACCGTGTAACCTACTAACCCTAGACGGTAGACTGTAGGATGATTCACATCATGGATGCTGAGTAAATGCGGCCCTGCCATGGCCAGAGGCAGACTTGAATGTTGGGAAAATTGCAATGGGAATAGTGAATGGTGGTTACTGTGCACCTCGATCCTAATTCCCAGTGGCATTGTTGGAAAGGGGATTTCAAACATCACACTTCCTATGAAGTTTTAATTTAATTTTAACATTTTTATAAAACTTCATAATTCAAATTTATCTTTTTTTTACGTCCAATATTTTTATTGCACTTATGGGACGTGCTGGGAGCCCTTTGAGTGCTTAAATCACATGTGTACAATTATATACACAATACAATGTGTACAATACCATCTGCACTGCATTAGGGTTAACATATTTTCTAAATTGTTTGTCGATACACCATACACATTTAACTATAGTGATGAAAGTGATACAAGGCACACCACAATGGGCTTAAAAAAATAAATCCTATGGAATTCACACTAAACATACACCTGCTCTGATGTGCCATACACATACCACTACTTAAGTGTATTTTAGTACAAAGAACAACCTCAAGATTAAATAAAAATTTATTGTGAAAACACTTTATTAAAACGAGAGGTCTTTTATGTAAAAAAATAAAAAGAAAAACAAATTATTGAGCTTAACTTCTTTAACTAAGAAATCATTGACACATAATTTGCACATTACCACATGATATCACATTACTACATGATAGCACATTACAAGTTACGTGTTTGAAATTTTGGACAGAACTAGCCTTATAAACCCAGAGGACCCTAATGGGGTTAACCCTGAGAAAGTTCAAGGCACTGTAACGCTGAAGCGTGTGGACTTTGCTTTTCCAGCTCGACCAGATGCCATGATCTTGAGAAATTTCTCTCTTAAAATCATTGCAGGGAGTAGCGTGGCGCTAGTGGGAAAGAGCGGGTGTGCTAAGTCCACCATCATTGGACTGATAGAAAGATTCTACGATCCGCTGAAAGGGAAGGTACTCATAGATGGCAAAGACATAAAGAGCTTCAATTTGCGATCTGTGCTCTAACACATAGCTCTTGTAGGGCAGGAGCCAACTGTTTTCGCTGGGAGCATCCGGGACAATATTGCGTATGGTAAAGAGAACGCAACTGAGGCGGAGATAATAGAAGCTGCCAAGGCTGCCAATGCCCATGAATTCATTTCGAAAGTTCATTGGAATAAGTTCTGTAAGCTTGTCTATTAAGTAATTGTTATTAATGAATGGTTCTCATTGTGAATATTTATATATGTTTCAGGTGCTTGAAGGATGGATACGAAACCAACGAAGGAAGCAGGGGAACGCAGTTGTCCGGGGGACAGAAGCGAAGAATAGCGATAGTGCGGGCAATTATAAAGAATCCAAGCATATTTCTATTGGACGAGGCAACCAGTGCATTGGATGCTCATTCCGAGAGGGTGGTTCAAGAAGCAATAGATCGAGTAACGGTGGGAAGAACGACTGTTGCTGTAGCTCATCGATTGATCTTAGTTCAGAATTCGGACAGCATAATCGTTATTGAGAAAGGGAGCGTCGTTGAGCAGGGAAAGAACACTTTAAAATGAGTTGAGATTGATGCAGGATTCAACAAAAACAAGCACTCCATATCCTGGACAAAAATGGCGGGAATGCTGGAACAAATTTCAGGAATTCAATGCATCAAGAAGAAAACAGACATAGTCGAGCCAGAAACCTTACCGAATACACTACAATCCTGTAAGGAAATTGATCGCCAAGCTCAGCATTCTCTCCAACTGAAAATGCAAGAAAAAATCAGCTCACTAACCAGGCCTCTCGATTGATATATACCAATGATGGGTAAAGGCAGTGACCACGACATACTCCACTTGCTATCACCGGACGTCGATGTGTGAAGATCCCTGATCTGTCGTCCATGCAGGCTGCCACCTGTTGTGAATATCCCTAATCAGCGTTTTTTAACAAATAAATTATTATGTAGATGATTTTTGCTATCGCCATCCTCTATGTAGTTTGCCACCTGTTGTGAAGATCCCTAATCAGCGTTTTAGAACAAATAAATTATTAAATAAAGTATATGGATTGAAGTGACACCATTGAGATGTAAACTTCGATACTCAGTCGAATTTTGTCATGTTAAATAATGCAGCGGTGGCAGGGGCAAGCGCAGCACAGGCGTTGCCAAAGTTTCACAGGCGTTGGAGCCATGAAAGAACATGGCCATAATCGAGAAGAAGAAGAAGATCTGGCATTGTTCCATGACATGGACAAACTCCCCGACGATGATCGCCACACCCTTCTTCTCAATACATCGGACAAGTTCGAATCTCGCTTAGGTAAAAATTTCCCCTTTTTCTCCTCTCCGATTGTGGATCATTTTGTTTCATCTCTTTGTTCCCCTCTATTGCATTGCCATTGCTCTGTGTCAATTACCCTGTTTTTTTTGCTTTTTGTGATGCATGCAGCGAATGCTAAGCTGAGCAGCTCGCCCATATACAAAATAACGATGCCTGCAGCAGCTACTAAAGTCGGAGGAGGAGGAGGAAGAGGAGGATCCGATGATTTCTTAATAACAGATGGTGAGAAAAATGACTATGATTGGTATGCGTTTTTTGCTAGAATTCCATGGATTCATGCTTCCCTTCCCATCCCCTCTATGCCTGCCCCTTTTCAATTTAAGTCACATTGTGACGATGGCAGACACCTCTGCTGTTAATTTTTCACAAATTATCCCTGATTTTGGTTGGATTTGAACAAAAACTTTCAGATCTCTTTGAGAATTGTATATACTATGCTAGTAAACGGAAATGCTCACATCATCCAAACTCCAGCATCTTAGTGGCGTTCCATTTGCTTCTAAGTCTCAGACTGGCATTTAAGTTATGAGTTCCCTATTATTATTAGGGTCTAATGGATCTCTAATTTACAAATTCAGACTTTAGGGAGTGTA